>JAJQOW010000458.1:0-112130 GCA_037975125.1 Latrodectus hesperus | reverse complement strand
ATATATATATATATATATATATATATATATATATATATATATATATATATATATATATATATATATATATATATATATGTATATGTATGTATATATATATATATATATAGATATATATATATGTATACATAGATATATATATATATGTATTCATATATATATATATATATATATATATATATATATATATATATATATATATATATATATATATAGATATAGATATATATATATATGTATATATATATATATATATATATATATATATATATATATATATATATATATATATATATATATATATATATATATATATATATATATATATATATATATATATATATATATATATATATATATATATATATATATATATATATATATATATATATATATATATATATATATGTATATGTATATGTAAATATATATATATATATACATATATATGTAAATATTTCCCAACGCATTCTATATAATACCTAAGTACCTAAGCAAACTTATTAATACAAAAATATAAAAAGCAGGAAGATTTTCGCTTATGGCAAGCTTCTCAAAGTGTGACCCAACAATTATTCTAAAGTACGTTTCCTTAAGTAATATTAATATTTTCATCAAAATAAAATTGAATTTTCTAGAATTTTTGTTTGTCTTAGCTACGATTTAGCGCCATTCTCCAAGCAGCCCCCGGTGAATAATAGACCCATACCAACTCAATCCATGATACAAGGTATGGAACCAGTGTGGCGATGCATAACGCACCACACTGTTTCCAGACTCGAATCCAATCATCGTAGTGTTACAGGCAGAAGTGGGATTTATTAGTAAAGACAATGCCATTCCATTCTTTTGTCTATGTCCGTCGTCCATTGTCTGCTCAAAAGTCTATGGTTTCACGTCAAGGATAAACGAAACAGAGGACGTCTAGTGGACATTCCTCTTAGCTGCAAACCACGTCCGATGTCACGAGAGGACATCGAATGTTGAGTAACAGACTGAATCTGTTGTTCTGTGGTACGTGAGGTGACTCCCGCACCGAAATGCGCGTAATGTTCCTGTTGTTGTTGTTGTCGCGTGACAAGTGCAAAAAGAAAAAAAGGCAAGTCATATGGGACCAAAGTCATGGAGCACTGTCCTTGCCACATGTTCAGCTTTTTCCGTATAAAGGGAGTCATGGCTGCAATTGGGGTTGATGCTGAAGAGGGTCGAGGCAACAGAGATGCCTATGATCCAGTGGAACTCCTGTGCAGTGCCTGCATTCTGCGTAGGTTCTAGATCCGTCGGGCGTGATTTTCATACCCCTCACGTGCCCAGTCCGGATTCTGCTGATGGTAGAAGTGATATCATGGTCAGGATTAAGCTCCGGTAGGCACTATTTTTACGTAGTCCCCCGCAGAGCTGATGCCCTGAGGTGGCGTTTGCATCGAAGCAAATGGTTGTCGTGGGAGGAGATTAATATTCCAAGCCTCCTTGGTGAAGGAGTCTGCCTGTTCATTTCCCTTGATGTTAACATGTGCAGGGAACCATTGAATGGTGTAGGTTTTCTCCCTTGCAACTATCGTGGACAGAAGCAGTTTGAGTCCCATTGCAACTATCGTGGACAATGGGACTCAAACTGCTCCTGCCCACTTTTGGCAAGCATCGGTTTAAATAAATACCTGTTATTCCCGAGCCTGGCAATGGAGCACAGCCTCAGGGCCTAGTAGAAAATACCGAGTATCTTTGAGAAATTTTCTGTGTCTTTAAGCGTTTGGGTTCATGGACTTGATTTGATGTTGCTGTCAACCAGGAGGGATAAGCAACAACACGCAAAACAGTTGCCGCAATCCCAATAAGCCACTGTTCTTCGTTAAAACGTAGAAAATTGCTCAAAGATACTCGGTATCTTTTACTAGGCATAATTAAATAGCATACGAAAAAATAATAATAATTAATTGAAGCACTTTAAATCGGCAACATTTTCTTCTCTTACATTGCACTTGCAAGTGGAACAACAATCGTTGTGTGAACAACAACAATACACAGAACAACAACAACAAACAAGTGGAACAACAACAATATGTGCTGCAAAACTGCGGATTTGTATATCTCATCGCCGCAAACGCATGATGTTAATTGCACATGATTTGTATACTTTTTGCCGCATGTTTCATATTGGGTGGCCAGCAGTGCACATAACAGATTCTGTTTTCCGTTTATACAAGAAATTAAAAGATCTAATTTCTCATTTTTGAGAGAAGATGTTTTATACAAAAATGTTTAACATGAATCTAATGCTAACATGCAATGCTTAGAAAAACTTTTTTAAAAATATGGAAATTTTGAGAAATTTTCTTTAAAGAGAAAAGTTTGAGCAATATATTATTAATTTAGATTTATTTTTATTTGCGATTTTTACTCAAAAATTTTTAATATGCATGACTAAATTTTATGAAAATCTGCTATTTTTATTAAATTTTTAATAACTCTTTTAAATTGAAATTAAATTACATAGTAAAAAGAATGATAGTGTGTTTCAGACTTTAAGCTTAATGTGATATTTAAGATGAAAGTGCGCCACAAAATATTCATCTCACGCTGATGTTGTTATGAATGGAATAAACCAAAATTAATTTAAATAAGTGAAGGAGATACTTAATATACTGGAAACCAAATTTTACAGTTCCTGAAATTTTCAAACGATTTTCTAATCTAAACATGACAAAAGGGCGTCCAATTGACAATTAAGGAAAAAAAAACTTTATTATTAAAATATTTCCCGTAACTGCTGAAAGAAAATACTGTGTAGAAGAATTTTTTTTTTCTTTAACACAACCAGCAAAAACATCCTAACAACAAATTGCGTCGAAATTGGAGATGTCACATTTTCGAAACGAAGCAAAATTTCCCGGCTCATTCCATTTTAGGAATTCCGTCCGCTAATTATCTCAAAAAAAAACAACATTTTGCATCATGTTGCACTAAGGGAGGATTCAACACCCATTACTTGTTTGACGATTAGCACGAAAAGGAAAACGATTCCAAAACTAAGCTTTTGTAAAGGTCACCCCCACTCCACATTTGAAAGACATTTGAACCACATCCCACGCAAGGGGAATGAAATAAATAAAAAATTAAAAATACGAAAGAACGATTATATAGTGTCGCACTTTTCCCGCCTTCCTGACGAATCTACCGCCGTTCTTGAAGCTCTGGAAAACCCAATTCCCACGGTTAGGCAACCCCTCATTTTAAACCCCCCGTTTCTACATGGCGTCTCCATCATAAACTTCCTGCAGCAACCCCCCTTTATTATTATTCATCGTTTGGATCCTCCCGTATGTCAGGGAGGAACAGCTGCTTGCAAGGGGAGAAACAACTCGAAGGAGTCTGTTCTTAACACTAGGGGCACACGCAAAAAAAAAAAAAAAAAAAAAAGCGTCTGCATGACTTGAAACAAGCAGATTGGTAACGTTTTTGGAGGACTTCTTCCCCGTTTCATTTCCGGTAGATCGGTATGAGTTAATTTTAAAAAAGAAGGAAAATGTCTGTTTACACAAAAATAGACTCTGAACCTTGACTGAAATGAGCCTTGGAACTTAGATCTGAATTCTAATTGTCGAAATATCCTAAATATTATCGTTGGAATAGCTCTGCGGTAGGATTTAATTAGAAGTCTGAATTTTTGAAGGATGCCAAGAGAATTTCTTACTGCTATTTTTATGGTAACATCTTTCTTGTATGATGAAATAAAGGAAATATAACTAATAATGTGTGATATTTTGATAGCTTCTTCATCAAATTAAATCACTGTCTTAATTTAACACGAATGCTAACCTCTTGGGTAAATTAATCACAATTCTATTCAGTCTGTATAAGTCACTAATAATATTTGACATTACAAAGTGGTTTGCTTTGATAGACTATTATTATTAATATACTCCACTATGTATTAATTATTATACAGATGGAGTATGTTAACCTCTTGAGTTCATTATTATCACAATTCTATTCATACTGCATAAGTCGCTAATAATATGTGACATTACATAGTGGATACTATGTAGTTGTGATATTACATAGTGGATACTATGTAGTTGTGACATTACATAGTATACATGATGGAGTATGTTAACCTCTTGGGTTAATTAATCACAATTCTATTCAATCTGTATAAATCACTAATAATATATGACATTACATAGTGGAGCATGTTAACCTCTTGGGTTAATTAATCACAATTCTAAATCAATCTGTATAAGTCACTAATAATATGTGACATTACATAGTGGATACTATGTAGTTGTGATATTACATAGTGGATACTATGTAGTTGTGATATTACATAGTGGATACTATGCAGTTGTGACATTACATAGTATACATGATGGAGTATGTTGGGTTAATTAATCACAATTCTATTCAATCTGTATAAATCACTAATAATATATGACATTACATAGTGGTTTGCCTTTATAGACTATTATTATTAACATACTCCACTATGTATTAATTATTATACAGAATGGAGTATGTTAACCTCTTGAGTTCATTATAATCACAATTCTATTCATACTGCATAAGTCGCTAATAATATGTGACATTACATAGTGGATACTGTGTAGTTGTGACATTACATAGTATACATGATGGAGTATGTTAACCTCTTGGGTGAATTAATTACAATTCTATTCAATCTGTATAAATCACTAATAATATATGACATTACATAGTGGAGCATGTTAACCTCTTGGGTTAATTAATCACAATTCTAAATAAATCTGTATAAGTCACTAATAATATGTGACATTACATAGTGGATACTATGTAGTTGTGATATTACATAATGGATACTATGTAGTTGTGACATTACATAGTATACATGATGGAGTATTTAACCTCTTGGGTTAATTAATCACAATCCTATTCAATCTGTATAAGTCAATAAAAATATGTGACATTACATAGTGGATACTATATAGTAGTGATATTACATAGTGGATACTATGTAGTTGTGATATTACATAATGGATACTATGTAGTTGTGACATTACATAGAATACATGATGGAGTATGTTAACCTCTTGAGTTAATTAATCACCATTCCATTCAATCTGTATAAATCACTAATAATATATGACATTACATAGTGGAGCATGTTAACCTCTTGGGTTAATTAATCACAATTCTAAATCAATCTGTATAAGTCACTAATAATATGTGACATTACATAGTGGATACTATGTAGTTGTGATATTACATAATGGATACTATGTAGTTGTGACATTACATAGTATACATGATGGAGTATTTAACCTCTTGGGTTAATTAATCACAATTCTATTCAGTCTGTATAAGTCAATAATAATATGTGACATTACATAGTGGATACTATATAGTAGTGATATTACATAGTGGATACTATGTAGTTGTGATATTACATAATGGATACTATGTAGTTCTGATATTACATAGTATACATGATGGAGTATGTCAACCTCTTGGGTTAATTAATCACAATTCTATTCAATCTGCATAAATCACTAATAATATATAACATTACATAGTGGTTTGCCTTTATAGACTATTATTATTAACATACTCCACTAAGTCTTAATTATTATACAGAATGGAGTATGTTAACCTCTTGAGTTCATTATAATCACAATTCTATTCATATTGCATAAATCACTAATAATATGTGACATTACATAGTGGATTACTTAATATACATAGTGGAGTATGCTAACCTCTTGGGTTAATTAATGGCTATTCTATTCGTACTGTATAAATCACAAATAATAAATGACATTACATAGTGGATTACATAATAGCTAAACGTTTTGGAGTGTAAAGTTTGCAAATAACGTTTTAGGAGGACTTCATTCTTTTCCATTTCTAAAAGACTGATATAAGTTTACATTTCTTTAAAAAAAAAACTTGTATACAAAAGTAAATATGTTGAACGTCGACTGTTGATTTAAATTCTAATTGTTATCTTAAATATAATCATTAAAAGACTTCAGTGATATTATTAATGGATTTTTGGGTATTGACCAGTGTAGCTATTTTTTGCTGCTGATTTTATGGTAATCTTATCATCATCATATGAGCTTCAGTGGTTCAATAGTTTCACGATGCTTCCCGTTAAAATCAGCAAAGTGAAGATTCATTTGCCGCTGGGGTTGGGAGGGTGACCACATTCTCCCACAGAATGTTGCTGAAGCTCCATGGGTTGAAAACATATCCGCGTTCATCTGCAATGTTCAAAGTACTGCTTTGTTGGAGTGGCCTGGATGTGGAAAGGAGGATGCCAGCTCAAATGTGAATTTGTCACCTGATGGTAGGAGGCACTTGGTGATGAGCGAGTATTCCACACCCGTTAACCTTAAGGTACACAATCCGAGGCTACTATGTATGCATGTCTCATTATGATGAACCCCACGAGAGTATATTTAAATGCAAGTAGTAATAATCATTATACTGTGATAACTTATTCATCAAATGAAATCGTCAACTCATTTTAGCGCAAGAGAATATTAATTCACTTGCTTTAATGTGAATCTCTATTCAATACACTGTATGAGTCACTTAAAGGCACAGAATCTCTATTTATATTTGATTTTCCAGTATACTAATTTTATTGTTGTTGTCTTGTGCCAGCCAGGCTGGCAATATGGGGTGCGCTGCTCCACTTTTCCAACTGAACCATATTTTGGTGTGGAATCCGACTTCCTCAGTACACACATGCCATAGGGACCCGTTTATAGGGTAGGCAACCATTCACACCTCATTCATACAAGGAAAGGACAAAGACAGGAAAGAGAGAAAGTACATCCATGACCGAACCGGGATTCGAACCCAGGAACTCCCTATCCGCAGTCACGCACGCTGACCACTAGACAAGTTGGGCAGTACAGATTTTATTGACATTTAAAAGCAAATGATAAAAAATAAATTCAATTAACATTATCCC
Organism: Latrodectus hesperus; assembly: GCA_037975125.1. Lineage (NCBI taxonomy): Eukaryota > Metazoa > Arthropoda > Arachnida > Araneae > Theridiidae > Latrodectus > Latrodectus hesperus. The sequence goes on along the minus strand of JAJQOW010000458.1, from coordinate 105,175 downwards.
TAATAAAAAATATTCAGAATGTACTAAGTGTAAGATTGTACATACAAAACTATTTATTCTAATATATATATGTACTTAAGAGTACTCTGAAACTAGAAGTGAGCTACTTGAAACAATTTTGATTAGCTTTTGAGTAAAAAGCGAAATATTTTCGTCTATTTCGAGCGTTACCATGATAGACTGGCGCTGAGGAAATATCGACGATAAGCTCTCTTAACTTAAGTGTTTCCCAAATTATTTACACGTTAATATATGAAGAGACTTACACGGTGTCTGTGAAGGTCATTTGCTAAAAATTGCTTCTCAATCTTGTTTTTTAAAAATAAAGAAGGACCTTTTTCCTTATATCATTCTTATGAAATCATTTATAAGTTATGAGCACTTTTATTTTTTACTTTATGTTTCTGCGAAGCTAACAATAAAATTTTCTTTGTCATATAATCGTTTTATTTTATCTTTTTAGGATTATAAAAACCTGATTGTTATTGCCAAATTATGCTTTCTAAAATTGTTTAAGAATTTAAAACATGATTTATATTTTCTGTAAATATCCATTATTTCATTTTTTCTTTTTTCGAATTTAAATCTTAAGTTCTAGAGATTATGTAAATTTACTTTCATATGAAAAAAAATATATATAAAATTTTGACTAAATATTTTTTTGTTTATAAATAATGAAATGTCTATAAAAATATTTTATTATTAAAAATTACAAAAATCTTTGTGTGTCGATATTTACCTGAAGACAAAAAAGACACTGGAAAATTATAATCTTAAAAATAAAATTTGGAATTATATGAACTTTTTAATTTATACCAAAAAACTTTACTTAAATGTACAATTAAATAATACAGTAATAAAATTAAAGTTTAGTTTTGATTTTTGTGGTCTCTAAAAATTGACAATCATCTTAAACAATCATCTACTTAACCTTAATCTCATTGTTTTCATCACAAATAGACAATTCTAAAATTGTATTAAGAACCTCTAAGAATTTTCTCAAAAATCTAACTCTCTATCAGAAAAATCAAAATATAACAATTATTTTAATCAGTTACATAATCAATCATCAATAGGTATGGTATATATGTAAGAAAATTAATTTGTTCTTGCAAACAATTTATCTGCTAAAAATAATAATAAATAAAAAAATGATTCAATAAAATTAAAAATGTAGGGGTAGTGTTTGGTTCATGACAAAATGGAATGAGAAATTACTGTTTTTTGGACAAGATACAAATTTTAAGCTTTTAGAATTTATTTGCTTGATTTCACGAATTGAATTCAAAATTGTCAATTTATAAAAACATAATTTTAGAAAACCAATTTTCCAGTGAGATAGGTATCTATAGATTTATGATAATAATTTTTGATAATAATAGTCATTTAATATTACTCTTATTTGATTGGTCATTCTATTGAAACTAAATTTTAATGGCAGTTGTTGAAACATGTGCCAAACTGTTATATATTAAATTAAATTAATTTCATAAATGTATCCATTATTTCGCTACCAAATATAGTTGTATATTATTGCTACTTACTCTGATACAATTACAAAAATATTATTTTATCTGCTGAACGCGATATATATTTTCACTAAATATACATGGTTGAACAATTTAATTTTACCGAAAATAAGTTTTTTAATTCGGAAAGTAAAATTCGCTTAAAAAAAGAAGATTTAAAAAAGTTAATTTTGCTCAGGAAAGAAAAAGTTATTTATACCGTCAAAATTTGCAGATTATTTATGAGAAAAACATTGATTAAACTACTAACATTAATAAACAACCATTAACTACATATATTACAAAAGTTAATTATGGTTTCAGAACATTAATTTCAACACCAAAAATAAAAATAATTAGTTTTAGCCAAAAGAATTAATTTAAACCTTCGAGTGCATAGGCGTGTCGTTAATATTTAATATACTTTTAAAAAAACTAAATTCTTTCTAAAATTAATTTTTCAAGGCGCTCAGATATGCTTTTATTTTATCTTAATTTTGAATTATTTAATCATCGGTATTTATTCTAACTTTAGGCTATTACATTTTCGTTTCAAAAATTTAATTCGAATGATACATAAAAAAAATTATCCGTATCGCTGTAAAGTATCTACAAAAAATAATTATATTTAACTATATTACTGATTTATTCTAATCATAGAAAATTAATTTTAGTTCCAGTTAAATTTTTAGATACATAACATGTAATTAAATAATCATTTGATACAAAAAAATTATAACAGATGAGCATTTATGCATATAAAATATTATAACAGATGAAATATTTATGTGAAAATATTTTTATACTTACAATTTATAAGTATAAAAAGTTACAAGAGTTAAGTTCTACAGTTATCATATCTGTTCTGAAAAAAAAAAAAAATAGAATTAATTTTATTTATTAAAAAAACTTTTTTGATTGTTTAAAACTTTGGTTTGATAATCGTTATACGGTCATATTTTTCACTATTATATCGAGAGCTAATTTTATCGGGGCCATCAGTTTCAAGTAAATTTTCATGATCTGCAAACATCCCTGTCCGATGTGGGACTCGAACCCACGAGCTTTTGAATCGTAGCCACGAGCCACGAAGTCTCTTTATGAAGAAAAAATAATTTTATTATATTTACATGAATACAGCCGACCGATGGTAAAGTGGTTAGCGATCCTAATTTCAAAGCAGTAGGTCCCGGGTTCGAATCTTGGTTCGGGCCTGGATATTCCGTACTCTCTGCATGTGAGTTTTTCTAATCTTTTACTTTCGGGGCAAAGATGGCACACCTACTAGGTGCCTCACTGTATAAGTTGTCATCACCTTCACCCCTTATAGGGAAGAATGGATTAATCCGAAGATCAGCCGGGGAAGGGGACATGAATACATTTTATTATATATTCTAGATTATATAATTTCGCAAGATTTATAGTTAGGGCGTACAATTTTAATGGAGTAATTTTACTACGATGCACATAGATTATAAGAACTGAAATGATTATTATCAATTTGTATTAATTTTTATTATATGATTATCGTAATCACAAATATATTAAAATAATATACCAATAGTTAATAATACTTAATACAATAAAACTATTATATAAAGTTATAGTAAATTATAGTTATATAATTTTTTTTGAAGAATAAAATAGGAAATTAAAGTTTTATTTTTAACTATAGTAGAATACTTAAGTTTTTGCATTTAATTATTATTTCTCACAAATTTTCACTTAAATTATTTTTTGGAAACAAATTATTGTTATTCATTAGAAAAAAAAACCTTTCATGGTTTTTTCTTCATTTTATTTTTAATTTTTTTGCAAGTTTTTGCCTTAAAGTAATATGTTTAATGCTTTATATTAATATTACATTTAAGAGTTTTAAAAAAATAAAAAAAATTTCCACGAACGCTGCTAACACTTGATTCCTTAATTACCTGCATCATAATTAACAAGAAAGGCCAACATTTAAGAAAACCATTTCTTATAAAGATAAAAGTCTAATAAAGAAAAAAAATCATTGAAAATTCCTTATCAGTATATTTATACATTGTAAATTTAGGAATGTCGTTTGGAAAATGTTTCAAATATTAATATAAAAACGTCGCAATTTATTGGAAGTGAAGTGAAGACAAGTCGTTTAAGAGGAAGAATTATTTTCCTCAACAGTACTCGACTGAACTTACTCCGTTTCTTTTTAAAGAAATTAAAATTTTATGCATCATTTTCACTTAAAACAAACATTTTTTTAAATGAAAAAAGTTTTTTAATAATTTTTTTATTGATCATTGGTGAAAATAAAAATAAAATAATTCAAATTAAAAAGCCGGAATCGTTCAAAAGTGTTTAAATATTCGTTTGTTAAAACGAGAAATGTTTAAAGTGCCAACACGTAACATATCTTCGAAATACATTATACTCAACTGAACTTACTCCGTTTCTTTTTAAAGAAAATAAAAATGTTAAGTATCATTATCTCTGAAAACAAACATTTTTTTAAATGAAAAAAGTTTTTTAATAATTTTTTTATTGATCATTGGTGAAAATAAAAATAAAATAATTCAATTTAAAAAGCTGGAATCGTTCAAAAGTGTTTAAATATTTGTTTGTTAAAATGAGAAATGTTTAAAGTGCCAACACATAACATATCTTCGAAATACATTACACTCAACTGAACTTATTGCATTTCTTTTTAAAGAAAATAAAAATGTTAAGCATCATTTTCTCTAAAAGCAAACATTTTTTTAATGAAAAAAGTTTTTTAATCATTTTTTATTGATCATTAGTGAAAATAAAAATAAAAATTAATTGAAGTTAAAAACACTGAATCGTTCAAAAGTGTTTAAAATATTTGTTTGTTAAAATGAGAAATGTTTAAAGTGTTAACACACAACATATCTTCGAAATACATTATACTCAACTGAACTTACTCCGTTTCTTTTTAAAGAAAATAAAAATGTTAAGCATCATTGTCTCTAAAAACAAACATTTTTTTAAATGAAAAATGTTTTTTAATCACTTTTTATTGATCATTGGTGAAAATAAAAATAAAAATTAATTGAAGTTAAAAAGCCTGAATCGTTAAAAAAGTGTTTAAAATATTTGTTTGTAAAAATGAGAAATAATTAAAGTGTCAACAACATATCTTCGAAATATATTGGCATATATTACAGTTTGAGCATGCTATATGAAATAATGGATTATTGCGGGAAATAGTGCAAACTGATCAAAAATTCATAACGAGTATTACGAAAAATTAAAAACATTGCATCATTATAATTTAAAGCACGTGCACTGCGCCATTCGAAACCAATGAATAAAAAAACGCGCTCTCATTTGCGCAGGAAACAAATTACACACACGAATTCACAGCAGCAGTGGTTTCAAATCAGCTCAACTCCACAAGACTTTGGGGCAACCGTTCGCTCATTTGCATGTCAGAATCTGCCAGATGTGGAGATAGGGGAATCATTACTTTTCCTAACATCTCCTGGCGGCAAGCGGATGGCAGAAACAATACAGATAATGGCGCTTTTTTCTTCGTCACTTTCATCACCCAAGCGACTTCCGTTTTCGTCTTGATTGTTTCCGGCGTAAATCAGAGCATCGCATGTTGTCTCTCTTCTTCTTCCCGCACATTCTAATGGAGACAAAAGACCGAGATGGATGGGAAGACGAGATAGGTAGTCTATTTAAGTGCGATCTTAATTACTCTTCTAAGAAACTAAATGCGACAACTGGAGCAGATAACTAGTGTAGAACAGTTCCTGGACGCTTACATTGTTCAACTGACGTTACAATATAACTTTCAGTAACAGTTTGTTCTTTATTTCCCCTGCACTATAATTAATTTAAAATTTTCAGTTTAACATTGATGTCAGTAAGCATGTTTTTAGGCGAGATTTATTTTTGCCAAAATAGGTACATAAAAAAAAAGACTAGATGGCCAATTAAACAGTTTTTAAGTTAGGTTACAATGCGCTTTTAGCTGCAAACTTCCGAAGCTACTGAGTACAAGTTCTAAGGAAGTTAAACACAAGTCTGCCACATGAATAATTCCCGCCAATTTGTTTATGTCTGTTAGTTGTCATGGAAACAAGACAGATTCCTTTTTCGATAAGAGAAGCCGGAAGGAAGACACCAACTTTGGCTTATTGAACGCCTTGAAAATAGCTCTAAATACTCATATTTCATAACACTCTTAGACTCCCTTTGAAAGAAATAGCTCTTGGTTACTATAGCAACCACCAGTAACCAGACTACATGGCAAGAGCTATTTTCGTTGTAGACAGACAGTAAATGCCTATTATTTTTTTTTTAACCATTATTAAGTTGCGAAGTTGAAACCTAAGTACGGCAGATTGTACTCCATGCCACAATAACAAAGGGAAATGAGATTCAATTGTGTTCTTAAAGTGATTAGGCTCTTAGGCTTTCTCATCATGAAGGCCTTCGGTTGGGTCAGATACAGAACCTTCTTAGTTCTCGGACATTAAAACGACGTTTTAACATCACATTATCGCAATTCTGTGACTTGTGCAATGGAGCTAAAATTGTTTATAATTTTAAGAAAATGAAGAGAAACTGTTATATTGTGTAATTTACTGATATCATATTTTTCTAAGGTAATTAAATAAAAAAAAAATAAAGCGAATTTAGCCACCATCTTTTAAACTCTTCCATGTGATTGTCAGTCAGTATTCAGTCTTCTCAATTAGTGAATCGGTTCTAATCCCAGGAGAAATTCGTGTATAATAATAAATAAAGTAAGCCGTTTGATTATGTTGATATCTGCATATTATCTAAGTATGAAACCTCAGACTCTAAAATAAAAATAATTGAGTTATTTTAATTCAGAGTCTGAGGCTAATTTTATTATATTATACGCAAATTTTATTTATATTATAATTTGTATAATATAAATAAAATTAGTTTTCATTCATTTTATTTATATTATACAAATTCATTTATATGAATGAATGTTTCAAATTAGTTGTATTGGTGCACCCAAATTATAATTACATAGATCTAAAAATAATGACTCCTTATTAGTTAAATAAAAACAACAAGTAGACATTTTTTTCCTGCAAATCTTGTAAATTTTTATATTAAAACAAAATTTATTTTGAGGAATTAAAATGTAAGACCTTCTACAAAATGATAATAATATACATTTAATAAAAGTATTAAAGTTACAAAAAGAGAATTTTATTTAATTACATAAAATATGAGCGTTTTCAGTTAAACTGAAACAACAAATATTTATTTTAAGAATTTCGAATCATTTCCTAAAATCACAGTATCTCACTTTATAGTATTTTTCCCTCCAATGCCCGGCTTTCTTTTAAAATTTAATCAGATTCAGCACTACAAGGGGCAAAGGGGATGATATTTTTTACTGTGAGGAGCCGAAATAAGGAATCGAACCCGAGAACCACTGCTTCGAATCTCACACTTTATAGTTAATTATAGTATTATAATAATATCTTAAATATAAAAAGAATTTCAATGCTATTGTTTCGGTAAAAAAAATTACTTCACACGTTAATAAATTAAGCATTTTTGATAAATATAATAATTTATAATTTTTCCTCTATCATTTCTAATTACCTCTGTCTCATTAGCTTTTATAGAAGCAATTCTTAGGCATAATATAATTTTACGAAGTATATCAAACAGGAAAGTGATAAAAAAAGCTTCTTCGGGTATTTATTTTCGGAGCTTAAGCTTCTCCATGATTATTAACACCTGTCCAAACAATATTGAGAATTACTAGAGTTATTACTATTTAAAGATTTATTTAATATTTTCAAAAAAAAATTTAAAAAAATTAAAACTAAATAATTATATATTTAAAATGCCATTCTAAAAGATATATGTACTTATGTGCTTTTTTATGCACATCTTGAACACGAATTTATATCACTTGTTTGTGTGTGTGTGATATACTTTTAAATAGATCGGTAATTGTTTACTCTGTACTAGCACATGTATAATACGAATAACTCGCATTTGTACGTAAGCACATTATTGGTTTCTTGTTTGTTGTTGTTGTTTTGTGCTAGCTAGGCTGGCAATATAGGGTGCGCTGCTCCACTTTTCCAACTGAACCATATTTAGGTGTGAAGTCCGACTTCCTCAGTACACACATGCCATAGGGACCCGTTTATAGGGTAGGCAACCATTCACAACCCATTCATACAAGGAAAGGACAAAGACAAGATAGATAGAGAGAGATAAAGTACAACCATGTCCGAATCGGGATTCGAACCCAGGACCTTTCTATCCGCAGTCAGACACGCTGACCTCAATACAAGTTGGGCGGCACGTATGTAAGTTAAAATATAAATATAAAGTCAGTTTTAGAAGTAAAACGCAAAAAAAAGAAGCCAAAAAGCATTAATAGCTAATTTTTGGGCTGATTTTTTTAACAGATAATTTACCCAAACAAATTTAAAAATTTGTTTGGGTAAATTATTAGTAATCATTAACCATTCAATTAATTCAGTAATTATTAACCATAAAGTTGTTGTTTCTTTCGTTACAATCGAAATCCTGAGTACGCCACTTTATTAAGATTCTTATTGGTTTAAAATACTCGTGACGTCAGATAACGTTTCAATCACGTCAAATCGTATTGAGGCGGCGTTGCAAATCTGACTTGTCAAAGAATTTGCTGCCTGCGTTCGAATCGCATTCTTCGAGCGGCAGCAAATAAGGCGAAGTTCACCATCGCATGTCTGAGAATGTTGTCGAAGTTCATTTTGTTAACAAAACGATTTCTTTTCTAAGGAGCAAAGTATCGGTTTGAGAAAGCCGTTTTCCAGATTCAAGCCATTAACACATAGACAATAGAACAGTAAAAAAAAAATGAAAAAGACATGACAAAACACCCACTTTATGGTTAGTTTAAATCGGCTAGGACGATTTAAATTTTTAATTTTGTTTTATTTTTAATATCAATTTAAGCAATTTAAAATCTTATATTTTTAAAATTCGTTCTTAATGTTTCAATCGAAATTAGGATAAACCTATATGCAAAATTCGCGCTTAATCTTTTTTAAAAACTAAAATAAAGAAAAAAAATTATTAAAAAATGTTCGAACATTCAAAAGTTGAAACATTCGAAACATTTTTTCTGTACATCTAAGGCACAAAACGAATCTATGCATTAAATTTTAGGTTTTCAGTATAAAAAGAAATTGATATTTTAAGTCAAAACCTTTTTCTATACAATTCAAATACCAAATTTTAAAATATTCTTTTATAGCGTGTTTTCCTAAAGCACAAAATGAAGTATACTCAATTCAACTCTGCTTAGATTATTTATATTTTTTCAAAAAAGGCCACTACTCTCTCTCTCTCTCTCTACCAACAAAAGGTATTTAATCAAGTTCTATTTATTTAAAAGTTAGGTGTTATAGCATAAAGTTAACAGCATTCAAAAGTTATTCTTAAACTAACCTACATCTTTAAATGCCAAGGCACAATATTTTGCCAAGCCATCTTTAAATGCCAAGACACGAATTTTATAAAGATATTTAGAATATTTTCAAATATTCGCAGAGTAAAAACAATTTGCATATATTTAATAATATTTCCTTCAAGCATTTTAACGGTCAAGTTGTTTGTTTGTTGCTCAACGATCGTCTTTTTCCCTACTTAGGGAAGAACCTACGGCTTAAAGTAAATTCCAAAACATTACAAACATACATGCCATAGGTGTGATTCGAACTCATGAACTGTTGAACAGAAGATAAGAGGTCCAGATAATTAGCAAATAAAATTTTAGCTCTTTAGAAATAGGTTTGTGGTTTGGTTGTCGTCCTGAAGCCACTTTTCGCCCATGAAAATTTATTCGACGAGGATACACAGTTTAAAATGGTCGCTGAACTACTTCATACACTTACACCTTAGATAGGTTTCGAACCCACGAACTGCTGAACGGAAAACAGAACAGTACAGGTAAACTAGAACATCAAGCTGATTTTGAAGAGATTCCTCTTTGAATATGCAATGCCAAATTTGTATAACATAAAATCATATTTATTTCAATAAATGAATCTATGGGTTCATTGTGGTCTAGTGGTAGGACACACTATTCTAGGGCGATAGGTTCTGAGTTCGATTCCAGCCATTGTTGAACAATGGAATATTGGTTATTGCTGTTTATGCCTTCTACATGCAGTTCTTGTGCGTGTTTGGTAGTTTTCTTCTTTTGTGAGGTAATTTATGTAGGAGCGTTAAATTACCTCACAACTTGTCTTAAGTCGTTTCGTAGTTCCCAAATAGGAGACAAAATAGATGATTTTAAAGTAAATTCCGCGAACCATCATAAACATTTTTTCCAACGGTGGGCAATAGGGTGACGAACCCTTTACCACAACAAGACCAGAAACTGCTATTCATGTGTCGTTAACCAGTGGGCACCTGTGAACCAAGTCACGGAGGCGAGTAGCGTTACCCGCGTCATACCACCACAAACCCGTTTATAGGGTGGGCCACATTCATACAACAACACAGAAGAAAGGACAGAGAAATATAGCGAGAACAGAGAAAGAAAGTAACATCCTTGCTCGAACCGGGATTCGAACTCGGGACCCACAGCTCAGGAGCCAGGAGCTCTAACCACTCAGCCATCGGTCGGCATAAACATTCTCATGAGAATCGAGCCCACAAGCCATTGAACTGAAGACCTGAGCGATAACCATTCAGCTGCCAGTTTGTCTTTGATAAGAGAAAGAAAAGAAACAAAAACTGTAAATATGAAAGAAGTGAAGAAAATCAATTATTTGATAGAAATATTGATACTAGCAAAGATTAATTTAATTCGTTAGCAAGGTGAACAAAAGGAATTTTAAAAATTCGAAATTATGCTCCAAAATATCATCTTTATTTTTTATATTATTATATGTGAATAGATAAAAACTGAGATTTTAATTTTCATATGGATATTAGATCATTCCTTTCCAAAACATTTTAGTTCAAATACATTTTTATTTAAATGATTTCAGCTCTTTACTGAAAAGTTTATATATATTTTCCAACTACAGTATTCATCTCATTAGTACAGATAAACATAAATCCTTTCAAAAGTTTACATTTAGAATATAAAAAAACACGTATATCAATTCCCACATTCTTAAACTATATCATTTCTGCTTGCATCGATCTAAGTTTTATAGATAGTATTTCATCTTAGTTAAAATTCCTAAAAAAATATGTGGCAACATAATTAACTTTACGTACTGTGCGACTCAATTCTCGTGAAGCTGATATAAGAAGCCGACACAATGCAATCAATTGTTCAATATCGTTCATTAGATGTCTCTTCCATGCAGACAACATCATCTTCATTCATTACGATGAACGATACTGACTTAAAACAGATCTCTGTTTTATTACCTTTCGCTTCTATTTTTACAACTCCATGGATCTGCAGCTCCTTGATTAACCTTTGTTAGCAGAAGAAATATGTGGATCAATTTATTGCTTTAAAGCAGTTCTATAATAGGAAGCACGCATTAAATATTTGCCAGGAAGGAACTGTTTTGTTCTTATTTAATTTCGAAAGAGCTATCTACTTTACCTTCTCATTCGCGAATTCATTTTTATTCCGTGGATAATTTTATAAATGACCGATACAAACTCATACTTCATACATACAAGAAGGCTTGTGGGTTGTGTTCACCGACATATTTCCGTGTTAGGCATGTATCTTCTCAATTCAGAACCTGGGAATAAAGCAGAAGACGTTCCCATCATTTGACTTGCCATCACCAGATTCATTATCATTTCTCTTGGAAGACATTGCGACTATGATTAATTTAACGAGCATCAATTGTCTTTAATGATGTTTGATTAAGTCGGGATTCAAACTCATTATGTTTGGATAATGAGTAACCAACCAGTCCAGCGTGTCCTTAAATGCACATGGAGGCATTTTTAGAGGAAAATATCACCCTTGCGTGTGGAAGAAAGTGGGTTGGATACCTGACTCCACCGATTCATATTAAGCCTTCATGGTTTGCTTGGTGGTCGGTCTACGTTCATTTTTTGCACAAATGAGCTATTTGTAGTGGGTCCTCCAGTTTATGTGGACTCCACCTAAGGAAGCATCCGCACCTAAGGGGAGAATCGAACCTAGAGTTGTTGAACCAACAGGTAGAGAACTAACCACTCGATTGTCAGTCCAACTAATCTTTATGGGATGTAATTCTATTTCTTGAAAAAGAGGGGTTATCTCATTTGTCTACTTCGTCACTTGAACATATTTCAAAGTTACTAAGCGTCAGGCTATGTGTAGGTTTTCGACCGATATTCGAATAGAATGCATTGATGAGATTATCAATGCGATATTTTATTCGTTGATAATATTAGCAAACGCAAATGAAGCAAACAATATAAATAGTAGAAATCTTAACATCCAAATATTTATGTATAAAAAAATCACGATCACATCATGTTTTTCAAATTTTAATTTTCTGGAACATTTTATCTTAATTTTTCATAAAATGTTTTCTACATTTATTTAATTAAAAGTTTTAAGGTAAATATATAACTATACAGAAGCCCGGTGGCTTAGTGGCAGCGTTTCACGTTCCCATGACACAGGTCCGAGGTTCGATCCTCGGGCTGGGCAACGTTGACTCAGCCTTTCAACCCTTCAGTGGGTCGATTAACTGAGTACCAAGCATGCTTGAGAACTAAACACTGGGAGTCTTACGTTAGGCTGACCACCTAACTGGGACATATGCTTCGCACCCCAGGGCCCTCGGTCATGAAAACAGTTATGGGCACTGTAGGCCTTGGCCCACATGGGCTGTCGTGCCATGTCATTTAGTTTATATTAACAATATCAAACGCGTTTTTTTAATCCAGAATGTAAAGTAAATAAAGAAAAAATTCTCATTTTATTGCTATAAATAACTCGCAAAACACACAATATCACATTTGATGCATCCATCGACGGAAATGATGTGTAAATTCCACCAAATTGTCACCAAATCATTTCATGTTGTTTCCCATTATTATTTGAAGAAAATAAAAACAAATACTCAATTGAAAAACATGCAGTTAAAGCAGGAAATTTTGCATGTTTCAGAATAAATGATTTTAAAAAAATAATTAATGGCATAATTTTTATTTGCATAGTAATTAAACATAAAGGTACTTTAAATTCATGATTTTAACAAAAAAAGGCTATTTAAATGAAAAATTTAAAAAAAAAGATTAATTTGAGATCCATAAAATGGAAACATAACTATAAGAACTGAACTCTTGTTTTAAAAAAACATAAATAATTAATCAAATTAACAACTACATAATTGATATGAATTGTAGTTTTCTATTGTTTGTGTGCGAAAAATCATGTTTGGCGCCATTTTTTTAAAAGGGAATTTTACACGTGTACCTACATTTTATTGCTTTTTATCACCGAAATATAGTTACATGAGCATTATAGGGGGTTCACTAGCACCCCATTTATATTCCCCGTAAGGAAGCCTCCATCTTATAGAATCTCGTAAAAACCTGAGTTGATGGCTTTCACCGAGGGGGCACTTGAAGAACAGAATGGTGCTGATGGAGGGAGGATGGATTCGGTTCAGCGAACAGATCCGATTTCCGTCTTGCGGTTCACAGCACCAAGGTTATCTGCCTCCAGAATCAATCTACCATCCACGCTCGATTTCTTTTTCCAAACCATTTGTAAGCCTCTTAAGATTCGATAATATTGTTTCACTTTTCCCTCTCTGTCCATAAGTACAGACGGGATGGACGCGTGCTTCAACTGGACATAAATCTTGACCCAAAGTTGTAAAACAAGAAGCTCAAAGGCCTGCAAGAATGGCGCGTTCAGGGTTTAATCTACCACTATCATCTAAACCCTGAAATATCATTTATTTTAATTAATTTGAAAAGGAAAGAGATCTATTATATTTTGAATCAAAATATGTACGTGATTTACTTATTTTTTGTATTGAAATTTATTTCACTTTGATAGTTTCTGGTTCTTTTTGTATGTTAATGACTGTAATTTAAAATTTTTTTATTTTGTTCAATATATTTTCTTATCCTTTTGTATTTAGTTTTTTAAATTCATGGTATATAATTTTTTTTCAATCTTATTTAACATGTTCCATGGTTTGCTGAGTAAATAGTAACATTCTTATAATAGAACCATTTATTACAAAAAATAATAAAATTAATTGGAATTTAATTTAATGAAATCCTTATGATTACTTAAACTGATGACTTTAAGTAGTTATATCACACAATAACTAGATCAAATTTTGCTTTAAAAGTTAGCAAAATAGTGTCTTAAAAATTGCATTCCGATTATTTAAAATTACTGTATATACTCTAAAACCTGTTTTTGTGTGATTTTTTATGTGGTATGTATTTTATCACATAATTTAAGTATTACGTCAACCAATTATATTATATATATTTTGTTACCTCAGTACAAACTTGGTTCATATTTCCAATGATTACAAATTACCAGTTTTGTACCGGTCTAAACAATTTTTCCTATCACTATATTTATCTTTCATTAAAAATTTTTGCGCTATATTTGTTTACTTTTCTGCTTTTCCTAACCGAGCTTTTGTTTTCTTATATCGCTTAAAATTCTTACTTTTTAAAAATCTCAGCCTCAGATGATAAATAATTTCAGGAATCTTTTTTGAAAAGAATTATTTCGATGTTCGAATTACGACGACAAATTACGATTAAATATTCCTATATTTCAAAATTCTTGATAAATTAATGGACTAATTTAATTTTTTTAAAGTGATAAAAGTTTATTTTAACAGTTTTTAGAGAAAAAAAATTACATTGTTACCAATAAAATTCGTACATTGTTTTGCTATTACAGAACAAAATAGATAGTTTTGCATTTTTTTAAGGAAGTAAAATCAAGCGCCAATATTAATAAGTATCTTATTAAAAACCACTAAAACACCAATAAAACATTTACAACTATCCTCTTTAGTGCCATAAAATCGTCACTACTTCTAAAAAAATCTGTTTGATGCAAATTAGTAGCATAATTTAGTATTAGTTTTATAATTCTTATATAACAGCTTACGTTACTTAAATTTCAATTTTAGCATAACTTGTTAATGTTAAATTCACAAAATTAAAAATGAAACAACTTTTCCTTATTAATTGTTATTTCTAGTTTAAAATTAAATATATTGTACTAAGCTATAAAAAATATAAAACGTATCTGTAATCTTAATAAAGTGTATCTAATAAATTGAAGCCAATCTTATTTAGAAGACATGCCCTGTGACAAGATTATTATTTATTAGAATTTATTTTTTATTATTATTTTTGTTTTTACATTAATTATATAAATTTATTATTTATATAATAAATAATAAATTATTAATTTATTATTTTTAGGATTTATATATAATTAAATTATTTATTTTATTTATTATATAAAATACATAATCTATATAAAATCTAACTTATTTAATCTGGTTGACGAAGATAAATATTTGTGTTCAGAACAGAGCCTGGAGCCATGGTTACCGATGAAGATTCTTTGTTCTTATCATGACATAAGCCCATTTACTTTCCCCCTTCCGGGAAGATAAAATTAGAACAATTCATTATGGTTCCCTTTATTTTCCCGTCTTTGTGTGACTTCTAAATGATTGGGTAGCAATTGAGATCTACAAAAATAGAAAGTATTATTAAGGCTAGTCCGTAAACAAGATCTCCAGTTAGATGAGTCCATATCCATAAACAAAGCAGATGACGTCATTTGAGTGGCCATAATTGGAGATCTGGGGGTTCTCTCAATCCGTTGACGAGGTTCCATTTTTCAACCTTTAAGACGTGAAATCAGCAGGGGAGAATGCGTATTGTGCTGACAGCAGTAAAAGAATACGATTGTCTGCTTTTTCTCACGCAAATACGCCTGCTGATTGGCTTGATGCTTACCAGGAGTTTTCTTCTTCTTCTCTAAAGATCCCTTGGGCTTAAGACTTGCTCAATCGATCAGGTAACGGTTTACTGTCCATGAATTCATTTCCCTCTAAGTAAAGCACCTCGACAGAATTTTGGGGTGTTTTTCTGCCTTAATTTTTTTTTATGATTAAGCGTAATTTTTCGATGGTGTCATTGAGCAATCAGTTGCTTCACAGGTCCAACAAACTGCGTAAAAAAAGATGATATGTAGGAAAGTTGCTAGATTTAATATGAAACATGAATTCGAAAGCAGAGAGAGAAATTTTGAGGTGAATTTAATTTTTTTAAACTTTTATTGTGAAAGGTTATCTAAATGTAAAAAAAAGTAAAGCAATGTTTAATATTTAATTGTGTGTGTGTATGTGCATATGTACAGTTCACTGCTTTGTAAACATAAATACATGGTTTGCGCGTGGAATTAATCTAGTTTTCTCTGGCAGATATGATTTCTATCCGTTCCAATTGGAAAATTTTATAGAATGATTGTTATTGTTGTCGTGTGCCAGCTAGGCTGGCAACATGGGGTGCGTTGCTCCACTTTTCCAACTGAGCCATATTTTGGTGTGGAGTCCGACTTCTTCAGTACACACATGCCATAGGTACCTTTTATAGGGTAGGTAAACATTCACAACCCATTCATACATGGAAAGGACAAAGATAGGTTTGTTTGTTTGTTTGTCGCTCAACGGTCATTTTTTGCACACGAGGGCTAATTAGACCGGGACTTATGGTTTAAAGTGGATTCCGAACCACTACAAATATCCATGCCCAAGGTGGGATTCGAACCCACGAACTGTAGGACAAAGATAGGGTAGATAAAGAGAGAAAGTACTTTCATGCTCGAACCGGGATTTGAACCCAGGACCTCCTTATCAGTAGTCAGGCACGCTGACCACTAGACATGTTGGGTTGCATAAAATGGTTAAAACTACAAATTACTCATTTACATCATTTAGAATTTTACTTACAGTTATGATAGAAAATGTCATCTCAAAACTTTTTCCATCTAGCTTAATTCTGAAAATTATACACAGAAGATATATATATATATATATATATATATATATATATATATATATATATAAAAACTCGATACCTCCGATACCATTTATCAAGACGGAATTTTAAGTTTCCGACTCGCTTTTATAAAAGAATAATATTGTTCTAAAGTAGAAAATTCCTTTTCTTTGCTAATTATGTATGATGTGTTGTTGTTACTAATCCCAGATGGCTCGTTTCCACTCCTAGACTAACTCAACAAGTTCATAAGTAGGCAAGAAATCCAAAAACATAAGGGGCGTTGAAAAAGCCTCTTCCAAGTCAAAATTCAAGCTGCTCAAGAAATGCTGAGGCGATACCTGTTAATCTTTACATTTTGTGTACAGACTAAAAGTCGTTTGACCCTACACATATTTGAAGCCCCTTTGGGTGACCGTTGGTGAAATACAAGCCTGTATGTTATTATTATGTATGATTAAATTATCTTTGTTGCTTCACTAGCATGTTTCCCTGTACCAAGCCCTGAGTTGGGCGGTTACATAGAAGTAGCCGGGTGGAGTCTTCGTGATTTTTAGGGAGTGACCAATCAGAAGACCCTCAATACTTGGCCTGCCCCCCCCAGAGGTATCATTTCCCTTAAATTATCTTTGTATAAGATTATCCACTTTTTCATTTTATTTTATTTCAATATATCATGTTATTTTAATATTCCTTTCAAATGAGCAATTTTTGGTGACAAATTTTAAAAAAAATCCAATTCTACTCCAGCGTTGATGATGCAATCTGATCTTTTTCTTAAAATCCTTTGGAACTTCTTCTGAATTGGACGTTTGAATGATTGAAAAAGAATCAATATCATTCTGAATTTTAGGCGTAAAAAATATTATAAATATAAGATTTAATCATTGTTTTGAAAATTTTTTTAGGTTAGCCTTTTAGAAATTTTATAGAAAATCACCCGTAATAATTTAAGATTTAATGCAAGAAAAAATGAAATATAAAACAACCCATATGACTCTTTAAATCTCACAATATTCCAGCATTAAGAATTAATACTTGCTTTCTACGTAAATTTGCATATTTCAAAACTTCATTATATTCGATATTTCATCAAGATTCAAGTATTAATAAAAGCTCATTTTTATTAGAATTTAACGAAATTTCTATTCAATTTATTATTATTTCTAAATGAATGAAACATTCTGTTTTAAAGTCATTCAAACCTTATCATTATTGCTCAGTCACATAACAAGGAAATCTGATATTTTTCATTATACATGAAGCTGCCACAATTCATTTGTATACATAATTTAATACTTCATTAGTATAATTGTTACAAATTCACACTCAAATTTAAAATTACTCAAAGCGAATTCGGTGAATTACTCAAGAGATTAATAGGATTAAAAATTTAGATATAAAGTAATTTAGGATTCATCACACCAAAAGATGAAATGCAAAACATTTATAATTATTATTACTAACAATTAAGTGTCTGTTTCCTTTACGTTCATGTGACTACGCTCTTTTATAACAATTCTCATTGGTTCAAAATATTCATGACGTAAATAGCGTTTCATCTACGTCCTACATAGTTAACTACGACATTAGTTGAGACCGCATCGTACTTTCCGACGCGTCAACCAACGAATTAGCTGATAGCTTTCGAATCTCATTCTTCCAGCGGCAGCAAACAAGGCGCAGTTCACCATCAAATGTCTGAGAATATTGTAGAAGTTCATTTTGTTAATAAAACGATTTCTTATATAAATACCAAAAAGTATCAGTTTGAGGATCCCTTTTTACATTGAATCATGACATTAACACGTTGGAAATAGAACAAAAGAAAAAAGACAAGATAAAACATCCGTTTTATGTAATTTAAATGAGCAAAGACAATTTAAATTTTTTGCGTAGATGCAGTATAACCCAGAATTTATTTTTTATCGTCAATAAATTCTGAATTTTTTGACGATAAAAAATATTGTCAATATGATGTATTGTGAAGCACAGGATGATGTAAATAGTAGGGTTACCTCAACAGAATTTTCTGCATAATTCTTATAGGTCTCCATATCTATGACGTAATAAAAACCAAGTTGCCAAATACATAAGAAAATCCGCCAATAATTCACCCAACTCTGAATTTGGCATCCTGGGTAACATGGCATCTGTGTCAAATTTTTAAAAATTTCATAACTAATAGACTTCTAAATTATTAATTGTAATATTCGTAAGCAATCCCTTTCAAATGTTAAGACTAATGCCTTGCTTACGTCAACATTTAAAATTTTCTTTTTATTTTTATCTTAGTTCTAAAATTATTATTATTATTATTTTTTAATAAAAACTTCCATTAAACTTTATTGTTATTATATTATTTGGTTTGTTTCGTTTAATTTATAGATAAAAATTTTAAAAAAATAACAAGTGTACAGAATTCTCAATTATTGAAAATTTTTTATTTAAACTAAAAAATTAAAGAAATTTATATACAGGTATATTTTGACGCCGTATAGTAGTAGACAGTCTTGTGTGAGGAATTTAAATAGATGGTGGGCCGTATACATTAGTCACAATAGAGGGAACCAGGAAACTTACAAGCACCCACCCAGACAGAAATGCTTGTATTTTAGTATCCATCGCATAAATTGCCGTCCGGGAAACCTTTCCATTGATAGGGGATCATTTTCACCTGATAGGGGTTCATATTCCTTGATAGGGGATCATATTCATAAGAGGAAAGTCGAAAAACTCCTACTCATATATTCCGACAGAAGTGCATGCATACGGCAGAAACACAATACCAGTCTCCCATTGTCCAACAGTGGATGGGATCGAACCCGGGATCTTATGGTCCGAAAAGCTCTGCTCTGGGCCACAGTGAGCTGAAACAGATAATGCAAGTTCCATTATCTGGCAAATTCCACCCACGCACCAATGGTAGTCTGGCACATCTCCTGGAACCCTTCTGGAAATAAAATGCGACCGAAAATCTCAGACTGCCTTGGCCAGATTCTCAAGTGGACATATAAAATGTTTATCGTCTGAACGTGGTACAAAAAAAAATCCCACTTGTAAAAAATGCTGTGACCATCCATCCTCACCGAAACATATTTTGGATTGCGTCGATCTTTCCCGGGAGGATTTATCCTCAAATCCCCTGCTAGTCCTCGACTTTCTGACTGTCAACAATTTATTGGAGTTGATATGACTAATGTCAGATCTGCTAGACCCTATCTGCAGGAAATGTCATACGCAAGAGGAAACGGCCAAGCATATCATTTACGAATGCGAGGCCCTTGCCCTCCCTAGATTAACTTCTTTAGGCATCATCCCTACTAGAGAGTTACACCTAGACTCCATTAAAGGGTTATATCAGACTTTATTAATAAAGTGGGTGACCCGAGCAACTAGAACCAAAAAACATTGGGTTTGCAGTTAATGGTACAAAATGCTGATTAAAGAAGAGGTGCCCAATGACATACAAACCCAACTCTAAGAAGAAGAAGAAGAATGTCAGATCTTTAAAGAGGATAAGCCACAACACAACAACAACCGATAATATATATATATATATATATATATATATATATATATATATATATATATATATATATATATATATATATATATATATATATATATATATATATATATATATTATCTAAATTGAAGGAGCATTGACTAATTCAGTGGCTTGAGTCAGGTCTTTGCCACATTACCGAGTTCAAGCATTACAGGTTACAGTCTGTATTTCGAAGAGTGACATCTCAGTGTTACTCGAGAAAATAATCAAGCTGAGGAAGCTTGATTAATAGAGGAGTTGATCTTGTTTAATCTTTCCATGATGCAATCAAAGAACTTTGTGCTGAGAAAATGTGTGCAAACTATAACTATTCACACAGCTTAATGCTACCGTAGAATGATGAGTATTCAGCTTTAGTTTTAACCCTGAATCTTGATTCTGATTGAAAACTAAGAAGTATTTTTTCTAATATTCTAGTTAATTGAATCTAGGTTCTTCCACGACTTGATATTATGTATCTACAGTGAATGGATTATTTAGTTTATTAAATTTATGGCAGTTTTAATTGTAATTATAAATAATGATAACAAAAAAGATATTTTTATCCTGATATTTACTTACTGAAACAAATTTTGATTTAAAATGTACAATTGTGACGAATAATTCTATTAGTTTTCACATCCCTTTTATGATAAAAGTTAAAGTACACTTTTAGAATGGGCATTACAAATAAAATATTGTTTCAATATTGTTTTGTATACTAAAATATTTTTAAGTAAATTCACCTGTATATATTCATTTTAAAATTGGCGTTGGAAGTTTCTTTACAAAACAATGAAATGCATGAAACATACAGTAGGGTTAATATTTTAGAAAATATTAATAAAAATGTATAGAATGAGTTTCATATTTCTTATTTACTTCATAGTTAATCGCAAATTTTTTTTTCATTTATGTTTGAACAATTATAAAATAAATTCAAGCAGACAATTAAAAATATAAATTATAGAAAACAATTATTCAAATATATCAGCACAAAAAAAAATCAATAAATTATTTCCTGGAATAATTTTGTCTGATTCGTATTGACAAGTCTTAAACATTAACAATAATTCATTTTTTTACTAATTCTTTGAAAACGATAATAAGTAAATGGGAAAATAATGTGAAATTTTTTCTATTTTTAGAGGATGGATAAAATAGCAGGTGAAATTTATGAGTGGTTTTAAGAGCAGCTGCGTTCTCCCAAAGCCTGCAGACTTTGATGGAAGTTGCTAGAAAAAATAAATAAATAACAAATCTTTCATCCTACAAGAGGGACTCCCATAATCCGAGGGGTCGGGCCAAAAGTGGCTGGTAAACAACCTGCCAACTACCACTACCCAAGGAATGATACACACTGTAAATAAGATAGCTGAGGAGGGGAGATTTATTTGAGGGGGAGCAGACGATTTCTTGGAAAAGGGATCTTAAGTTACTGAGGGGAGACGTTAGATACAAATTGTTATTCCACCGTGGGATCTTTCATGAGAGTTTTTGGTGCTTTCTAACGAAATGAATGATTCCATCTTTTGTTTTTACTCTATTTTATATTGGAATTGATTTACATTGTTTTATTTTTTTAATGGTTTTGAGAGAGCACATTTAAATAGTCATATAAATGTTCCATGTTTAAAATTAAATGTTATTAAATAAAAACAAGACAGTATAACGATGCAATTAAGCATGTTAATAAATCAAGTATTTAAAACTATGTCTTGTTCCGTGTTACTGCTAGTTATTATTTTTTTATATAAATCATATAAAAAACACAGCAATAATAGTACCTGTTTTATTATTTTTTTTATTTTATTATAATTTTTTTATTTTTAACAAAATTAAAATTACAGATGATGCTAGAAAATGCATTTGTATAAGCACTTAATCTCTTTCTTGATAAGTACTCTTTGGTTCATTTGTCAGTCAAAGGTCATTTTTTGCAAACGATAGATGAATAAATATAAATTTATAGTTTAAAGTGGATTCGAATCATTAGATGCATCCAAATCCGATATGGGATATGAACCCACGAACTATTAAAGTTCAGAGCGCTAACCATATAGTTGCCAGCTGTTGTAGCTTGAGTTGTCAGAAAACGTTTAGTCATTTTAAGACAGACCCAGCTACAAAAACAAATGCTTAGAGCGACCCTGGACAAACCTTATTGCTTAACGAGTTTACAGAAGCAACAGAGCTCCAGTGGCTCAGAAGCTTCACGCCGCTTCCCGTAAGCTCAGCAATGTGAAGCATCATTTGCCGCGGGCAGTGGTTGGGAGGGTGACCACGGTGTACTCTCCTTCACTGGGTTGCTGGAGCTCCGTGGGTTGGGGACGTGTCCACGTTCATCTGTGACGTCCAAAGTCCTTCCGCTGGTGTGGCGTGGATGTGGAGAAGAGGGTGCCAGCTCAAGTGTGGCCTCGTCACCTGACCGTGGTTCAAAATGACAAGGCACCTTAAAAAGAGCTAAGTCATACTTTCACTTCGTGGTGCTCTGATCCCAACGAAAGACGCTCCCTATTGACTTAATTCGCACTAAAGTGAGCTTAGTTTGTCCAAGTGTCATAAGAAACAACAACAGAGGCAACAAACTGCAAATAATCACAACTCAATAATGGAATAGATATTTGCAATGCGACTGTTTATTTTCGAACTTTTCAACTTTTTTGGGAATATTCAGACATGGTTCATTAACACGTTAAGGTCGTATTAATGAATTGTATTTTGTACTAGTTATAAGGTTCAATTCAATATCATTTCAATTCAATTAAATATTGAGTGGGCTTTAAAATTTTCTAAGCCATTAAGATACTTCATACATGCACAATCTAAAGATTTATTTCTGTCGATCACGGTTAAGATTAAGAAAACGACTGTAATTCATATCAATTTATCGATACAAAAATAATTCTCTTATTTTAATCGTGTGCCAAAAATGACCGGTGAGCTTCACTTATTTTAAACTAATTTGACCAATCAAAGCCATTATATGCCACCCACCCTTTCTAATGGTCAGCGTGCCTGACTCTGGATAGGGAATCCTGGGTTCGAATCCCGGTTCTGGTATGGATGCGCTTCTCTTCCTCTCTTGTATTTGTCCTTAGAGCTCCAGTGGCTCAGTAGCTTCAGGCCGCTTCCCGTTAAGATCAGCAAAGTGAAGCGTCATTTGCCGCGGGCAGTGGTTGGGAGGGTGACCACGTTCCCTCCTCCATAGGGTTGCTGGAGCTCCGCAGGTTGGAAACGTGTCCAGGTTAATATGTGACGTCTTAAGTCCTTCCGCTGGTGTGGTGTGGATGTGGAGAGGGAGGTGCCAGCTCAGGTATGACCTCGTCACTTGATCGTGGTATAAAATTATGAGGCATTTGGTGATGGACGAGTATTCCAAGCTCGTAAACTTAAAGGTACAGTCCCGGGCTCCCCTACACACCGCTATGTTTGTATGTCTTTGTCCTTTCCTTGTATGAATGGATTGTGAATAGTTGCTTATCCTGTAAACGGTTAATCATGGCATGTGTGCACTGAGGAAGTCGGACTCCATTCCAAATTATGGAAAAGTGGAGTAGCGCTCTCCCAAGGAGTTACAAAGAAAAAACGCAGGTTGATGACAATAATTCTTGATAAACACAAAGTTCCGTTAAAATATTTGCAACGGAAGACAAAGAAAAAGATCTTTTTTCCCCATATTTGTTTAAGATTAAATAAAATTGAGATATTTACAGGATACACACAATTTATTTACAATGTGGTTTCTCACAGGATTTCATTTAGGTAGCGATATGATTTCCATTAATTATTATTATTCTTCTTTCTTTTCCGTTTGGAATTATTTGAATAAATGGAGATATTGGAGAGAGGTTTTACTGTCAACACTGCTCTTGGGCTGTGGAAATGCATTAGGTCATAAGGACTGTAAAGTTCAATACCCTGAATCTCACTATTGTTGATTGTGTATATTTTATGGCAGAAATTAAATGTAAGAAATTTGAGGTAGCGGGCTAGGGGCAGTATTTGCTGGTTTCTAAAGTAAAACTCTGAGTTAGTAATTAGTCTAAGTATTTTGCTTTGCTGGGCTTCCAAGACTTTGATATTTGAATCAGCTGCTACTCCCCAGATTGAAGCATCATAGTTATTATCGGCCTGAGGTAGGCTTTATATGTTAGGAGTTTATATTTGCTAGAGAGTTTTGACTTGGGGGCTAAGAGGGATAAAGGGTAGTTTTAGCTGCTATGAATTTATTTTTGATTTTAGTAATATGAGCTTTCCACGTTAGTCTCTTGTCAATAGTGAGTCCAAGGTAATCAACCCTACTAGCCCAGCTTACATTTTAACACAGTATTGCACTATTCCTTTCAGATGGTAATAGCTACAAACACAAAATTAACACAGGCAGTATTGCCTCTAACTTCACCAGCGAACTCCTAGCGAATAGAGAAGCCCTCATATTATACCAACAAAACCCACAAGCTATTGATTCTACCGAGGGATTAGTAATCTTCTCTGATTCTAAATCAGCTATAGAAGCCACCAGAAATGGAGAGATCAACATCTCTTGTGATATTATCACCCTACTGGTACAGTTGCACACTACAAAGGGAAATCCTGTGTCCTACAGTGGATACCCGCGCATGTCAACATTGAGGATAATGAATTTGCCGATAGCCTGGCCAAAGAAGCTAGAGACCTCGACAATAAGGTCGCAACAATCACACTTGCTGATGCTAACGCTGTGGCCAAATATAGAATTATGTCTCACACCTTTAAAAAACCTCTACTAACAGAATTTAACTGTCCCAGGATTATCACATCCACAATTGCCAGATTGAGAACAAAACACCATAAGGGTATGAAGTTTCTCCCGGTGAAACAAGAAAATATGTTCAATGTAAGCACTGCCCGGGAGTCCAGCTCACGCCCAATTACACCTTGGAAGGCCCTGCTGTTGCGGTAAATTTATTAAAAATGGGAATGGTCCCACTCAGGGACTCATTACAAAAAATTCTCTACAGCCCTGATGCACTCCTAATTGCAGAGGCAGTGGTCAAGACTTTCGATGGAATTTAGAGACTTTTCTTATAATCTGTTATCTACACAATTTTCATGGGCACGGGAACAACAACATTACATTTTAACAGTTACGAATAATAGGATTAGATACGCAATCTATAAACTGCTGTTAAGGAACATTCATTTATTATAGTTAAAGAACTCTTTAGCGAAAGAGATTATCTTTGAATGGATCGATCGGGCAGGAACTGAGCTGAAAAGCAGAGTTGATGTAATCGAGTCAAAGTTGCAAGCGGCATTGGACACGTGCCCTTGACCTGTCACTGCAGCAACAGGAAGAATTGCGAAGTTCGCGCTTTCTTATCGCTTCCCGACGCCGAACAAATAAGAATCGAGCGGGCACACGCCCTGGCGAACCAGTCTCTAGGCTCGCAAATGAGGGTCAAGTTCCAGTCGCCAACGCAGCCCCCTGGCAAATAATTCAGTCGGAAGTGTGATCAGAAGTACCAATGACTGCTACAAATGAAAAGCTGTGTGCTGTGAACTTTATGAAAATCAAAAGCAAGTGGACAATGACTGTCGAATATTCAAGGATGGGTTGTGCAAAAAGTTCGAATGGTTTCAGATGTTTATCTTTAATTTAAGTGACCCTTCTCTGGTAATCATTATTGAAATTCATGTCTTGTAATTTTCTCAATAACTAAATATTTATAAGTTTTATAGTAATTTCTTTATAAAATAAGCATAATTGTTGTAAATTTGGTTTTATTTTCAGGTATTTGTCTTTCAGAGGCGATTTTTTCAATATTTTGCCATATTCATGAAACGGAAATTCGGAAATTTCCCACGCACCCACTGCAACACCTGATAGCCGAGTTGGCAGCCGAATGGTTATCGCTCATCCCTTCGGTTCAATAGTTCGTAAGTTCGAATCCCACCTTGGGCATGAATGTTTGCAGTGGTTCGGAATCCATTTTAAGCCGTTAGTCCCGGTCTAATTAGCCCTCGTGTGCAAAAAATGACCGTTGAGCGACAAACAAACAAGCGACACCTGAATTTTCTTCTCCGAAAGCGTGCTATTACCATTAAGTCATGACGAGCTCTCTGATCAGAAGACTCAATATTCACCAATCACAGGTGATTTTATTAATAAGTCTAATGCGCATTATAACGACATCTTTTTGTTCTTCAACGGAATACAGTAATACCCCCGGTACTCTTTTAACACGTTTTCATATGACGAGATTTCATGTCCCTCGTAAAACACGCGTTTCCCCCATATAACGCGTTCATTCCCTACATTATATTTCTGTACAGAGAAATTTATAATGATTTGTACAGTTCACAATCCATTTCGCATACATTTGCAGATTGTGTCAATTGTGTTCTTATAAAATATATGTAATATTACTGACCTTTGAACATTCTGATTCTATATTCACCTTTGTCCTCTGATTCCATATTCAAGGCTATCCTGTCATTCCTACAGGACGTTCGGCGATTCACCACACATGGACAATTGAATAGGAGAAAAAGCAAAATGCCAAAGACAAAACATGCACTTTATAATAAGTTTAAATAGGCAAGGGCGATTTAAATTTTTAAAAATTTCATTAGTTAATAGAATTTAATAATTGCAATATTTTTTTTATTTGAAAATAAATAGCATTAAAACTTTTGTGCATTATTTATGATCGTACATGATTCTTTAAAAATGATCTGTTCCAGATGTCTTTCGAAAATTTATTGTTATTGAAACTTTCCTTCCACAATTCATTTCAAATATTTTTAAAAAATTGAGTAAATAAGGAAATGAGTTTTGAAAAAACTGGAAATAAGTACTTTCCAGTAATCATAAGACAAGTTATGATTGATTTCCTTAGTGCGAATATGCGAACAAAAGATAAACAACTAACACGCTAATGGTCATTATCTTGATAAATAATGTAAAAAAACTACAAGAAAATCGTTTGCTTTTGCATCATTATCTATTGCTTTAAATAAAATATGTTTTCAATAAAATTCAATTTACCAATTTTAAATCTTACTTTACATTTATAAGCTACTTCTTTTTTATACCATGTTTTTTAGTGATTGGCAGAAGTTTTGTCGATCAATTTCTTTCTTATGATAGGTTCATGCAAGTACAATGTGGAATGATGATGTTTGAATGATGAGTATGATGAATATTATAGAAAAATAATGATGGTTTTAGAGAGGATCATACAAGGAAAAATAAAAGTAAATAAAAAAAATCACATAGGATGAAATTCACTTTATTTTTACAAAAATATTACGATTTTTTTTCTTTCTTAGATTTTCGCGTGAATGATCTGAAAAGACAATATATTTAAGTAAAATTGCTCTATATTAAGAAAATTACCGCTCGCACTGTCTAGTGGTCAGAGCGCCTGACTACAGAAAGGGAGGTCCCGGGTTCGAATTCCAGTTTGGCCATGGATGTACTTTCTCTCTCTGCCTATCCTGTCTTTGTCCTTTCCTTGTATGAATGAGGTGTGAAGGGTTGCCTACCCTATAAACGGGTCCCTATAGCATGTGTGTACTGAGGAAGTCGTACTCCACACCAAAATATGGTTCAATTGAAAAAGTGGAGCAGCGCACCCCATATTGCCAGCTTAGCTGACACACGACAGCAACAACATTGAGAAGATTTTTTTATTATAGATGTAAGTTCTAATCCAGGGGTGCTTGGAACAACATTTTCTCCACAGCAAACTAGATTGTGTACTGTCGAATTTTGTCATATTAACCTTACAGTAAAGTTTAGAATTAACTGAAAAAAATTTCTTTCCTCTATTGTTAGAAAATGAGCAATTTTTCGAACCATGCATTTTACATTGTTTCATGAAAATGCAATCTTTTCTATCTTGTAACATTTTACAATTAATGTCCCCCAAAAATGGAATATTAGGTACGATTTATAATATCTAAGACAATGATAAATAAATATGATAGCCAGACCAGCATTCATTAGTCCAGTTTACTTTCCTTACCTCATCAAATCCTATAGATTGACTTTTTTTTCTCTTCAACAGTTTTAAGAAACGATACGCAAATATACAAACTTTCCTCACACTCGTTTGTATATTTTAACTAAAAAGTGCTGATCCCCTGTGAAGAATAATTGTTGCCAAAATTTACTTATGAAAGAAAACTATAATTTAACTTATCGAATTTTTTATTTACTTGCGAATCAATATTTTTTATACAAATAAAATTGCTTTTTATATTAAAATTTATTTTTTAATTTATCAAAGAAAGGTTTCAGTCTATATGTATTTGTCTCAAAAATTTTGAGAAACGACTTTTATTAGAAAGAAATATCTGAAGTGAGGTAATGATGATGCAATATTTTTTCTATATCCTTTTAATTTTCTACAAAATTATCGTTTGGTAATGTATCCTGTCTTTAAATTTTACATTACCTTTATTTATCCTTTATTTATGCTTTCATCATTTTAAATTGAGACATTGTATATTTTTCATATTAAAATAAATTAAAAGCAGAAAATCTGCTTATTTATGCCGAAATGAAGATAATAAAAATATCGTAAAATTTTTTTGGTGTCTCCAATTTCTGTTTTTCACCTTTTCACTTTCTATAACAGTAAAAATGATCTTTCCAATTTAAATATATTGACATTTCTTAGCGAAAATTACTTAGTGGCAGGAAAAAGTATGTGAGAGATAGTAATTTAACCAGGTTGACCAATCCATTTACAATTAGGAACACTTCAAAGATTACACTGAATGTCAAACTGTTTCGGATGGCAGACGGAGAGTGAGATAATCGCCAATCTCCACCAGACCACAGCAGATTAGATCGCCAAAATATACTTCGGAGATCGTGTGACACTAATTACTAGGACTGTCGCTAATGTCATCTACTTTTTTAACTTTATTTTAAGTGGTATAAAAAAATACTTTTTATCGCAAGTATGATACCAATCTAATTTCTGTCTTTATTACAAGTTCCATAAAAATAAATTTTGGTACTTGCTTAAAGCAGAGAAAGATAATGTTAAAAAATTGGAAATTCGAACCATAATTTACAGCGCAAATCTAATAAAGTTAAGTTTTTGCTTTCATAAAAAGAAAACAAAAAACTGGAACAAATTGTAAGAAAACTAAAAATAGTCTTGAATATTTATGCCGAATTTTATAGCCTATATTTTCAGAATGAATAAAGGAGAAATATTTGATAAGTCAAATAACTCAATTACTAAATTCATTCATTACGAAAAATTATTTTTCACGAATAATACCTCAATTAGAATTTGTAATTTTTGGTCACTATTTGTCAAATATTTCTCACCTAAAACTTATGAAATTACTATACGTTTTTAACAAATTTTTTCCTTCAACTTTTTTTCCTAAATTTACTCTATTTAAACACATTACATTAATTTAAACATCTTGATTGTTTGCTGTACACATTAATTTAAAGTGCATTTAATATCCTTTTTGGACCTCATAAGCGACTATTTTTTATAAATGCATCATGGATAAAGATTAATGTAAGAAAAACGAATACAATAATAAAGTATATATTTAATTCCTTAAATACTTCTTTTTAAATATTTCTTATTAATATACTTATTAATAAATAATTCTTTGGTATTTAATGAACAAATTTGCATCTCAAATTGTACATTTATTAACTTTTTCCTTTTTGAAATCAGTATTTCATATGAAGAAACTAATAATTTTATCGCACTAATGGTGTTAAAATTTTTTATAAATCCCTTTGGAATCCCTTGTTTCCCTTATGGAAAGATCTTTGATTCTACAGCATTTTCCCTCTCTTTTACTCACTTCCATTCACAAAGATTCGGAAAATTTCAAAAAGATGAAAAAAAAGAGCCGGAAAATTTTCCAAAAAAGGCAAGCAATAATTTAAATTGTACTTCTTAGAAGAATTCTATATACAACAAAAAAATGAATTAAGAAATGTTTGAGCGTTCTTCTTTTCTTGCAACATGTAAATACTACCTTCATCCAAAAAGAAACAAAAGATTGAGAAATAATCTCGAATGATATAATAAATTTCTAAGAATAATATTTTCAGTTCCTGGATATTCTATAATTTGCAGCCAGATATATACAATTTCTTATTAGTCTACAAGAACAAAACATGATAGAAATGATCCATCAGAAACAAAAAAAAAATGCTTCTACACCAATAAAAATACTCATTTTAATTCCTTTTGTTGCTCGATCAGAACAAAATGTTTCTACACGAGCAAAAATACTCAAACTAATTCCTTTTGTTACACGATTAAAACGAAATGCTTCTAAGCAGACAGAAATACTTAATCTAATTCCTTCTATAGCTCGATCAGAATGAAATATAAATCTACACGAAGAGAAATACTCAATTAATTCTTTCCGTAATTAGATCAAAACTAAATGTTTTCACACGAACGGAAATACTTAATCTAATTCCTTTTGTTGCTCGATAAAAACGCGAAATGCTTTCAAACGAACAGAAATAATCAATCTAATTCCTTTTGTTCAAAGAATCGAATACGAAATAGAATTCTAGAAATCATTTGTAATGAATATTAATTCTTGAATTTGATCAATTAGATCAGCGAAAATGAATAATAAAAAGCCGGCAGAGGTGCACATTTAAATCCAGTTTTGATATTTTCCAGGACCTTGATTGGCAAATGCTTCCAAAAGTGAACCGTCAAATGACTGAAATCAATAATTGTCCGTTGCTCAAATGTCAACAGAATAAATAGAATACATATCAAGGATATAAAAAGATTTTATAAAAAAGTAAATAAAAAATATTTTTATGTCGTAAAAATTAATACGATAAAAACTTATATTATTTTTACAAGAATTACATTCTGTCGAAAGAACCCATAATCACACCATACTAATACTTCAAATTAAAGCATAAAGCTCCATCAAACTATTATTTTTACTAAATATGGATATCTCAGAATATTTAATTAATTCCTATTTCTCTGTTACACATAATTCATTTCATTCCTATACTAATTTATTTACTTGTGTAATTTCAGATTGCAAAATCATTTTAATATGAATTCGAGAAGAAAATATTCTTGTATGTGTATTTCACTGTAGATTTGTGAGGAAAAAAAAAAAAAAAAAGAATTATTACATGCAGTTGATGTAACAATGCAGTTACATCTTGTTACAGCCAGTTGACAAAGATTTATTTTATCATAAATCTTTTTATAAATAACAAATATTCTTCAAAACATTTTGTTGAAGTCTTAAAATATATAAAATCGTTACAGAGGTTTGTAAAATAGTTATATATTACAAGGATTTATTTCTTCGGAAATATAAACCTTATTCTTATATGTGAATGTTACCCAATAAGTGAAAAAAATGTCAGCTGTAGAAAAATAATGAAAACACCTGTAATAAAAAGAGTGTTAGTACAAAATTCACACTTAATGATGCATCAGTTTAGAAAGTGTTATGCTTTATTACAATATACACTATGATCTATGAAATTTTAATATAAAATAGGTTTTGGAAAGAATTTTTTATAAAAAATCTGCATCAAAATAAAATAAAATTAAATGTATCTAGTTCACTATTTTAAAATATTTTTTTAAATTCAACTCCTATCAATTTAATGTGAAATAGAGAATTGTTTATTACATTGTTAAATATAAGTTATTAGAAACTTATATTTAACAATGAATTGTTAATTTTCATTTAACAATTGAGAAAAAAGTTATTATGCTAACATCTAATACTTATTTGTTTTTGACTTGAGATCTCATTAATCTTCTTTCCATCTTCGCTAACGACTCCTTCCGAAAAAAATTAAATACTCAGTACAACACTATTGAATTACGTCGGGTGTTTGTTGTTACCGCAGATCGTTTTAATCCAATATTCGATGCCAGATGCGTGGAATGTTTTTGGCGCGATTTCTCAAATTTATCTATCGTCTGCCTTTGGCAGACAGAGTGACGTCATCACAGAAAATCATTTTGACCTCTCTCAACTCGAGGCCAAAGAGATGAGAGAAAAAAGCTGTTTTACTTCGCGTGATCAAAGAAATAATATGCAATTTGGAGAATTGCTTAAAAATTGTGAAATATTTTTTGCTATCTTTCGGAGTTGGTCAATTTCGAACGATCAGTGCTTTTGATTCTTCATTCTTTTTTTTTTTTTCTTAATTTCGGAGAAAAATGATTTTTCTCGCAGCTTATTATTTTTTTCAGAAATATCATAGTGCAAGCGATTTTTAAGAAGTTATTTCTCTATTTAATCAATAGACATTTCATAAATATTATTCCTTTTGTAAATATGGCAACGATTAAATATCGCTCGACTTTATAGTCGGAAATGCATATTCCTTTCGAATGTTTGTCATGAAAATTCATTACAAGCACAATATCGTAACCTTAAAATAAAGATTTAAATATTTATTTTTCCTTTGAGTATTATTAGTGCACTGCGTAAGTAATTAAATTTATATTTGAATAATTTATTATAATTTATACTAATATATACACGATTTCTAAAGACATTTTCTACTTTTAACAGAAACTGTCTTTAAATTCGATTGATAAACTTATTCTTTGAAATATTGTAATGAAGTTTTTTGGAAAAAATCCATAATGATTTTCTGAAATATTTTCTATAAGTCAAAAAGCATAAAACTTGAAATTTTCAATAGCATATTTAATTTAATTCCTTCTTGGAGAATCAATGTTTTGTAGATTTATAAAAGAAAGAATAGCAAAAATCCCAAGTATAAAACTTTTTTTATTGGTGTTTAATTATTTAATAGATTTACTATTATGGTGTTTTAAAAGATTCATATTGGAAAGTTATACAAAAAATATATAATGGAATTATTAAAAAGTATCATAATTTCAAAAACTTCTCATTTCTTTTTGGGTACACACATAAATTATGTTACTTAAATAAGAATGTAATATAAACTTATTATTTTTTATAATAATGTACAAGTGGAGTATTTATGTAAAAGTGGAATATGAAATTTTTATTCATATTTTGTTATATTGATATTTGTTTTTGAATTTATTGTAATCTTTATGAATAGAAGATATTTGTTTATGAATAGCTTAACATCACTTGCTTTTTTTATTTTCATTTGGCCTTTTCAAAATTACTCTTTACTTCGGCGATGGATTGTAGGTCTTGACTAATAATTACATTGATGTATTTATATAATTTTATTTTAAATATCTTATATGTGAGCATTATCAGTGTGATTTAAAGGATTCAGCGCAAAAATATAAGGTGTTTGAAAAAAAGTTCTAATATGCAATATTTAAATGTGGTTATAACATTTT
This sequence comes from Latrodectus hesperus, assembly GCA_037975125.1. Lineage (NCBI taxonomy): Eukaryota > Metazoa > Arthropoda > Arachnida > Araneae > Theridiidae > Latrodectus > Latrodectus hesperus. The sequence goes on along the minus strand of JAJQOW010000458.1, from coordinate 71,780 downwards.
CTACAGACTTCCTGAATGCCTTTTTATTTTTCCAATGTAATGATATTATAGGAAGATATATTTAATTCTTATATGTAAACACAATTTAATAAATGATATTTACTTAATCTTTCTTTAATGTTTAATAGTTCATTTTAGCAAAGCTGTTAACAGTAAATCATTTTCAAGCACTTCAATGTTAACACCAAAAAATGTTAATCACTTAATAATAAAGTGTTTTTCTTCTTTTCTCATACTTGTTTATCCACTGCCCACTCAGGAAGTGAAACCAATTGGACTAGTTAAAGATAAAACCAAAGAAATTTTGCTGACCCAAAGGCTAGAAATGCTGGTTTTTGCGACATATTTTATTATATATTCTATAACTGTAATAACTTCCGGTAAATGTTGCTATTTCATGAATACTGTTTCATTTATCAGAAAATAAATTGCACCTTCACAGAATTAGTGTTATGATTTTATAATGGACCATAATGTTTTTATCATGGCTCATTTGCCTTAACTTGAATCATAAAAAAATAAATAAAAACGCATCTTATATTACAAGGCTTGCAACAAACGAGTCAGTGAAATAATCAACATAACAGAAAATTTATTCTAACTCATAAAAAAATATTCGAAATAAAAGAGTAGATTTCTTGATCAAATTAGAGAGCAACAGCTTTTTTTTCTAGAAAAACATAAGGAAATATGAAATAAAAATCAGCCATTAGAAGTCGAAATGGCTCTTTTTTGTGAAAGCATTATTCGAAGTAGGTCTAATAACAACAAAAAGTAGGAAATTTTATACAATAAATGTAGAACTTTATTATGCTACAAAAAAAAGAGTTTTTTTGCTGCAATTGATGAACATCTGCAAACGGTTTTGTCTTAATATCTATATCAATCAATCAATCATCGTCACTGAATGATATGTCTGATAACGAAAGACAACAATTGTTGACAAACATGATCTTTCTCTAATTTTATAACAAAATAATGAAATCATACAAGAAACAATATTGTTGTGTAGTATTATAGATATCTGGGTGCTAAAATTATACTCTAGAAAATTTTTCTTGAGTTCACAAGACAACTGAGAATGCTATGATATTTTCCTTGTTTGTTTGAATCCCTCTAGTGGTCCACTGTAAAACAGGATTACAAAAAAGTAACTTACTAGCACAATAAAATCATAACTGAAGCAATTACACTAACTAAATTTTACCTTTACTCAACATTTTTCTTAAGTTTTCACTGTTCTCTCTGTTATCGAAATTTGTAGATTATTCTTTGTAACATTAATCTCTTACTAATGTTAATATATAAATCTTGCATCAATTCAATTAGATCTTTTCAAATTTTCTGCTTCATTTCTGCTAAGAATTTTAATTATCTATATAATATTTAAATATGCAGCTGTAATGTAACAGTATGAATTTTATTGTTAACTGTGCAGCTGTTCTAGAGAGAGAAGTTATGATTTACATTTTAATGTAAAATATGCATACCTATACGACATTAATGTGATTTATATTCTAGATTAACTCTGCAGCTCCCAAGTGATGTTGGTGTAATTTGCATTCTAATGTAAACTATGCAGCTATAGAGCGACTTTAACGTGAGTTGTATTGTAAATTGTACTACTTTGGTGTGACATTAGTGTTGGCGCCAGCGCTTTGAATGTTGGCTATTTTTTCCTTACGCCAAATGCACCAACAACCCGAAAGGCCGTGGAACAAAAACCTCACTTTTGTTGCAATTCGTACGTCCACTTTTTACTTTGTTAGCTTGTTTGAGAGCGGGTTTTAACCCCATACAATTGTTAAATGCTTAAATGCTAAGTAAAACTTCGCATTTAACAATTGTATGGGGTTAAAAACTAACTTAATAATTCCATATTGCGATTCAATGCTAAGTAAAACTTAGCATTGAATCGCAATATGGAATTATTGTAAAAACATTACACAACAATTAGTATGATATTTACTCTAAAATTAAATTTAAGTGCTAATGCGAATTAATGTAATATGTTTTCTAGCGTAAATTGTGTAGCGTTGGAGATATGTTAGTGTGATATTTATTCTGTTGTAAACTGTGTCGAGCGAAATTAATGTGCTATACACTGAAGAGTAAAACTGTGTTAGTTCTAATGCAAAGTTAGTATGACATGTATCCTAATGTAATTTGTGCAGAATTTTAATGAGGTGTTAGTGGTGATATATATTATAGATGTGTGACCAGAGAATAATCAGTGGTTTTACTTATAAAATTTATCAATCTTTTAAGCATGTTCCACTCAGCTTCAATGAAAAATGAAAGATATTTGATAAAGCCGTGATTCAAACTTACTACTTTCAAATAATGAGAAGACATTCTAACCAAACAGACCATAGATCTAATGTGAGATCTAGTGTAAACGGTGCATCTTTAATGTTTATTTAGTATAGTTCTAATGTAAATTATGTTGCTCTAGTGCAACGTTAATACGACAAGTATCCTAACGAAACCTGTACAAAAGTTAATGTGATATGCGTTCTAGTGTAAATTGTGCAACTCCAGTACAACGTTGATGTACAAAAAAGTTATTAAAGAAAATTTATGTATGTCAACAATCAATATATAATAATAATGATGGTGAGAGGAAGAAAACATTCTTCCTTAAATAATCTAGACGAGAAAAAAAAACTTCAGTAAATTATATTTAAAAACAAAGTACAGACTCACAACAAAGACGTTCTTGACGCAATTTAAGCATTTACAAGTGCACCATTCCAATATTATTCAATTCCTGCACTTAACAATTTCACTGAAAACACTTACAAAACACTTCAGACAATCCAAATAGTCTTACATTCCGCACATTTTTGACGAGATAAAAGCGAACGTCATTATTGCTGAATTAGCTTCTTTTTTATTTTTAAATCGAGGTTAGATAAGAAGAAAGCTATAAAATAACACTGAAAGAGGGGAAATGAGATTTAGATGACTACAAAAGAAAAAGCGCCGTCGAAAGTTCGGAGCGATTCAATTCTCCGTCCCAAGTTAATCGGAAAGTAAAGTTCGTCATCAATTACCTTTCAAATTAAGGTCATCAAAGCCTTGTAAAGTTGCCAAAATATAGGAAATGGCGTACTTGTCGGCTGGTATTGGCGAGTTAAAAAAGGGCAATAGTCCAAAATAGGCACACGCGAGGACGAGACTCTATTTTCTCTGGTTTAGAGATATTTTTTACCTGCACTAAAAGCTAATTTCTTAAAAGAATTTTAATGAAGCAAAATTGTATTGTCTCTGTTGTTTGTAGAGGTAATATATGCAGTTATGAAAAGGGAAATTATATGACTGTAAAGTTGAAATTAAGAAGTAATTTCTTTTCCTATCTTCTCATAATTTTTTAAAAAGATTTGGAAGCAAGATTATTAAGGTATGCGAGAGAAATGAAATTACCTTAAAATATATATAATCATTTTAGTGATTATTTTTAAATTAAAAAATTGAATAGTTTTACTATAAAGGAGGGAATGGTTGTAACATTAAACATTGTTATAAGTAATGTAAAATACAGATTTTTAAAAAAGTTTATTTAAACAAGACAAAGAGCTCGGTTGTTAAATTTATTTTCTATTTGTTTCAACAACAAATATAATATAGATTCTTCAACAAATATAACATAGACAATAATGATTTTTTTGTGAAATAATTAAAATAAAACCTAAGGTTTTAATAAAAAAAAGTCAGGAATTTGATTTGAAACGAAAAATTAAAAATGCTTAACAAGATCATAATAGATTAAAAAAAAGTGTTTTATCTTTGGAATCAATTTAAATTCTAAAACACAACGTAGTAAGTAGATAACTCAGGCATATTGTAAAATCTGTTATGAGACATGCTGCATATCAATTTTGGGAAATGTTTAGTCTGTATTTATTCACTGACTGTATCGACAAATTCCACAAATATTTCATTGACCATGCAGTTCCAATATGTTTTGTCACGAATCTTTATTTTCTTGGTTTTTCAAAATTAATGGTGTCAAATCATCATTTTCACTCCTTTATTTAGATATCTTTTCAGCTATGATCGAACCTTTGTCAAACATTCTAATAGTTTAATTAACTATAATATCAATTGTGGTATATATTATTAAGTTTCTATACTTAGTAATAAGCATTAAATGTCAAAATTACTGGAAGGAATACATTTTAAAAATTACAGTAGAGTAAATAATATCAGACCAATTAGATTGCTTTAAAATAAAGATTCGTCTTAAGCAGTGACTTTAAAGCCGTTTTAGTCTAGAACTTAATTACATCAAATGCAAAACCTTAGAAACAATGTATATTTTAAATAGATAGCCAAAACATTTACAGAAAAAAGGGTTATTTTAAATACGTTCAGTGCAATGAACACGCAATTCAGTCTCGTATGCAAATGTCAAGAACAAAACGTCACAGTTGACGTGAGCGTATGCTAAACGCTTGCAGTTGGGGCGGATATTTCAAGACTACTTTAGACTAAAAGGAAAGATTTAAGACTGTAAGTGAGTTTTTTTGCGAAATATAGCAAGAAGAAATTTTCTGGACCATTTTACCGATAGAAGAATAATCGGGGAGCTGGAGGAGAATTGTAATCTGACCAGCGTAGCTTAAAAGTTCGGAATCAACAAGTGTCATTTCGCAGTCTTGGAAAGCCTCCCATAATATAAGTACAGCTGTTAGGAATTAGTGCTGCCCATCCTAGGAAAGCAACTGCTGTGGATGACTGATATATCGTCCTGCAGAAGAAAAGAGTCCAAAACCAGTGAGCAAGCACCATTACAGTTGCAACTGTGACAGCAACAGGATGGCAAAATGTCGCGGTTTACTGTGTCTAAATGCCTTCACAGAGGTGCCCTATTAGCCAGCCATCTTTAAGGTTGCTTCCCTTTTAAAGTGGTGCAAGGAGCACATAAACTAGACATGTCATCCCCAGTTGTGTTCTCTTTCGGTTGTTCTCTTTGTGTATGAGAATAGTTTCAGTGCCACAAACGATTTTCAGAGTTTGATTTGGAGAGAGGTCATGACATTATTACATCCCAATAAAATTTCTAAATAGGACAGTTATTATGGACATGGAATTGTTTGAGAAGGCGTTATACTGAACTGATAAGCTGAGCGCCACGTTTTCTTTGAAGGTACTTCAACAGAAGATAGTTATTGTAAGTGGTTTTTCTTTATATTGATTTGTTCTAAGGTGCCATTGGAGCAAACTTCGTTTCTATGGATGATAATGCACGGCCGCATTGGAGTCGTATTGTTTAGCAGCTATCAAAAAGAGAAGATATCACTCAAATGCATTGGCCAGCGTACTCTTCTGATTTAAATCCTATGGAACATGTGTGGGATCTTTTGGGGAGACACTTGGTGGTACACTTCTGTCCTCCGGGGAACAGCCAACAACTGAAACAGATGTTGATTGAAAAATAGATTTTCTGAATTAAATCCTATAGAACATGTGTGGCATGTTTTGGGGAGACATTGGGGTCATAATTATATCCTCCAGGGAATAACCAAGAACTGAAACAGATGTTGATTGAAAAATGGGTTCTCTTACTTCAAGAATTGTTGGACAATCTGGTGTTGGTAATAGAACTAGGTTGAGTGTGTTTGAGTTGGTTTATCATTCAATGGTCATTTTTTTTGCTCACCAGGGCTAATTAGACATGGACTTATGGTTTAAAGTGACGTCCACGAGTTGTTGAACCTATGGTAAGATCGCTACCCATTCTGCTACCAGCTGGGCTGTCTGGTGGAGACACCATGAAAAGAAACCATTGTACTAAGGGGAGAATGTGTCCCCTTACAACAATGGTTTCTTCTCATGTTGATTAATACTACTGTAAGGGGAAGCAACCATTGCAGATACAATCCATACGGAGAAACATCTGCCTGTTGTTCGTAATCTTGGACAGACAATCATGTGTCACGATTCCATGAATTCAATAGTCTTTTTTGTTTGATACCATACAGTATGCATCGTATTCCTTTTTGCGCAATTATCTTTCGTCATCGTTTCAGAACTCTGCTTCTGAATCGCTTAAGTACTGTCTCTCATTTCTGAATTTCATATCTCTCAAATAATTTCTCGTATTTGTGACACACTCCTTTTGAATTAATAAATTGCAGTTCATAAAATTAATTGTAAAAAATCCATGATTCTCCAAGAGTGCAAGTTATCGTTACATTATTAACCAATACCATAAAGCGGTTGTTTCTTTCGTGACAGTTGAGATCTTGGGTGTGCCACTTTATTACGATTCTCACTGGTTTAAAATATCCATGACGTCAGATAACGTTTCATCCACGTCACATCGTATTAAAACGGCGTTATAAATTGGACTTATTGATAAATTTGTTGCTTTCCTTCAAATCACGTTCTTCCATCGGCATCAAACTCAGCGAGGTTGGCACAGGCACCGCATAATCCATGATTCCAAATTCTGAATTATTTTGGTGATGAAGAAATGAAGACAAGATGACGTATTGTGACGTGCGCGATGACGTAAATACTAGGGTTACCAAAATAGAATTTTCTGCATAATTCTTATAGGTCTCCATATGTATGACGTAATAAAAACGGTTGCCAGATAGATAAGAAAATCCGCCAAAAAATCGCCAATCTCAGAATTTGACTCCCTGGATTATACGGCATCTGTGCCGCGAAGTTCACCATCCAATGTCTGAGAATATTGTTGAAGTTCATTTTGTTAATAAAACAATTTCATATATAAGGGCCAAAGCATCGGTTTGAAAAGTCGTTTTCCATTGATTCAAGCCATTAACACGTTGATAACAGAACAGAAAAAAAGTAAAATGAAAAAGACAAGACAAAACTTCCACTTTATGTTTAGTTGAAATTGGCAAGGATGATTAAAATTTTTAAAGATTTCATTAATTAATATAATTCTAAATTAATAACTTCAATATTTGTATGCAATCTCTTTTAAGCCTTGAGACTAATGTCTTGCTTATGCCCACATTAAGTTTTCATTTTGAAATCTTTTTTTCTTTTTCATTATTTCAATTAGATACTTTATTTCTAGAAGAAGAAGAAGATTACTGAGGACAAAAAACGTTGCGGTTGATTTACGTTTTCTATATGTTCCAGCAAATCTTTTGAGACCCACGAAAATTGAATGCATAAAGAGAAGTTTTTTTTTATCACAAGTGCGCAATTCTAATTTCTTTTTTGCTTCATTTCAGTATGCGAACGATTAAATCTGATTCATCTAATATTACTGTGTACATTTCACAAGATGAATCGTAACTCAAGTTTACTTTCAATTTTCTTTTAGAAAGTAAGTAGACAATTTCATCCTCGAGGATACGATGACGTCATATGCAAATATTTAATTGTTTTTGAAAATCTTGATTATCAAAAATCATATATATTATATATGATATATATTAATATTATATATGAGCAATATAATAAAAAAAGATTAATAAATTGAAATTCTTACATATTTTTGTGTCACGCAGTTTTATTTTCATGGTAATTAATTATAAATGAAAATAGAAAAAAAATTATTGCTTCACAATTAGTTGAAGTGCTATGGCGAGAAAGTTCTCGGAACATGAAAAATTACCTGGAAACGTTTAATGGAAATAACCTAATTCAAACAAATTAAAATAGTCCAATTTTGGCGTAGTTTGGCCTGCGCATAAAATATTAATTTTAATTTTTTCAATGAGTATTTCAAAATTTATTCATATTTGCTGATAGCAACAATTTTTTTCCTTTCAAATAACGAACGCATTCAAATGAGTGAAATAATTTGAAAAACGTGATGAAATAAAATTGTTACTACATTTTAGCTTCAGGCGAGGTTTTGATTGCTCTTGAAAACGTCATTATTTATTTAATCGGTTCTTCAACATGCTTAAATAATCTTTAAGGAATCTTAATATATCGATATAACTAATTCATATTTCTTTTATCCTACTATTTTTATATATCCTACTAGTTCCGAAAATTGTCTAATAAAAGAAGTTATTCACTGAAGACTACTTGAATCTATAAATGTGGAGATTCTTGAATGCAGAAAGTGGAAAGCCATTTTTTGCTTTCACGAAACTTTGGCGACTAATATAACGATTAATTAGTAATTTACTGAAGTTAAAAGCTATTTCTGGCGAATTTACCAAATAAGTAAACTAAAAAGAAAAATACTATCCAAATTACTCTCCCTTGTAAAATGAGTTTTTATCCTATTAATATATATATAAGCATGTTGTTTTTTTAAACTTAAGTTATACAGACAGAAGACAGACAATTTACTCCTAGGAATTAAATGCACAAAGCTTCAGTTCATTTTGATCAAAACAAACAAGTTGCAAGCAACTATTTCAAAGCAAATTACTGTGCATTGACGTATTTCGATAATCACCACCTTCGAAAATAATATATTAATACATTTTTGATAGACTCCTACCGACTAGATAATTGATATCCAATTAGTTTCAGTTTTGAAAGGTTTACACATTAGCAATAGTTTGTAATGTATAAATTGTTGTATCATGAAAAATACTTCGATACCACAGTGCTAACGTTCAAAGGCATTTTTACATGTACAACATTATTGACTTACAGAAAAACTCCTCATAGGACGTGGGCCATTTATATATATATATATATATATATATATATATATATATATATATATATATATATATATATATATATATATATATATATATATATATATATATGATCATATTTATTTATTAAAAAATAGCAGTTGCAAGGAGATTTTAATTTAATATTGAAAATAATTTGTCTGCCGAATAATTAGTAAATATTAAAAACACACATTTTGAATGCAAAACTAAACAGTCCCTAGCGGAAGCAAAAAATATTGATGCTATTAAACTAACATTAAAAGCTACATTTGTAAAGACCTGTGGATCAGGAAAAAATGGCGCCAAGCAGTACAATTTTTTTGGCAACATCAGAAAACAGTAAACCAAAAATATATAATTCTTACTTTGATAAATCATTTCTCTGCTTTTACATTACAAAATGATAAACATTGGAACAAAACGATTAACATTTTTCTTACTACAAAACAAAATGTGATTTTTTTGGCTGTTTTTTTAGAGGTTTTCAATTTAGATAGACATTTGGTTGAAATAATTAATTTTATGCATATGTATAGTTATTTTAGCAAATAAATTGCGAGACATGTCTTTAATCACCTGTACTATTAATATCTCACTTATTACAAGATTTTTTAAAAATTAATTTTTTATTTTACTACTCATTAAATATGCATCGAGGAATAATAACACAATTTGGTGTCAGTTTGGCGAAATTTGTGCCAACTTACACAATTATTTTAATACCTAACTGTTAATTAATGTAAGTACAAATTTATCGACACAACCTTAGTGGTGAACTTTTTTCATCATTAACCCACCACAAACTTTGAAGAACTTTTAGTCCACCTATCAAATCATCCATTAAATCACCCTTTATTTACTTTTTCCAAGTGAAGGAACAATGGAAGAGAGGACAATGATTCAAAATGGTTACCTTTCGAATGACTTTCGAAAAAAAATTGTTTAATTGCGAAACTCATTCTCGGTCATAACTCGATGACACAATAAACTTTTTCTTACAATACAGACGAAATTTAACCTTGGACAACGCGGGTGGCAATGGATGCAGCATAATCGTGCTTCTGTGGGTTCTTTTCTGGTAAGCGTGACACAATTTTTTCTCCCAGCTGAGGGTTTTTGTTTTGCAGTTGGCGATTATGCAATTGAATCATGCTCGACTCGAATGATCGCCAAGCAGTCTTCGAGATAAATGGTATGCGATTGACAGCCAAATGAGATGGTGTAATTGTCTGGTTCAGTTTGTGCTTGAAATCGCAAGTGTCTTTTAGTTTGACAAGGCTTTGTTTTCCCTTCCGATAAGACAAAAGATGTTTCTTCGTCCAGATAAGCTTGATGATCACGCATTGTTGATGTGCTAACTGTATAAATGACTGTTTGGTGCAATCAACTCTGCAGCTTTGTCTGTCATGCTGTAATTTGCATTCAGCTTATACACAAATACTAATTTGTGTGAACAAGTGTTTCGCAAGTTAAGCGAGACTGATATTAAAGAATTTGAAATAGAAATAGTTTTTCAACAATAGAGAACAGTTTAATATCGCTATTTATGTGAAAATAATTGCATTTTTTTTTTCAAATAAAAGAATTCGCTTAGAAATATAAGAAATGTATTTTGGAATAAAATAATTCCTTTAAAATTATAATTTTAAAGATATACAAAGCATTCATAGCGTTGATCATGAAAGCAGATAAATTTTCATGATTATCCTTTCTATACTGAATAATGCAAGTGAAAGGCTGTTAGCTTAGCCTTATTAAATAAAAAATAGATGCTATCGTATACTATAGTTCAATTAACATGTACTTTACAACATTCAGTAGCTTTGATGTGTGATGTTTAAAATCAAATTTTCAAAATTTATTCTTATTCAAACTAATTTATAAATAATTAAGGTAGTCAATTACGCTTGCTACCGCATAATGAATACAATAACAGATGTAAACCGTTGAAAGGAATTTAAACATTCGTTAATCTTATCTTTTCGGAAGGACTTTTCATAAACAATGGACTACATTCATGAGTTGCAATGGGGAAAACCAAGAAAAAGCGTACCTCATGAGATGTATTTACAGAGGCACAAAATTCATCATTCTCCTTTTATCTGTGGCTGAAATTGAACATAACATTTTCCGATCCAAAGAACACTACTTCATCTTCAATTAGACCACAATAAATGTAAAATAGTTATTTAAAAATTATTATTTTCATATATATATATAATAAAAATATACATTGAAATTAAAATTGTATATAATTTACTCATTGTATATCATCAACATTGTTCAGGATTAATCAGAGGCAAATTTAACAGCTGTGCTCAATCTTTCACCTAAGAAAGAAACACTAACACAAAAAGACATTTTAGAGATTTGTAGGTAAGGACCAGTAGTGATAAAGTTTATGAAACAATATTTCTCCCCCCAAAAACATAATACTTAATTAATTCCTTACTTTAAATATATTAAATCTTAAATTTTAAAAACTCAGATTTTATAAACAAACCTTGTTAACATAAATGTGGGAAATATCATCATATCATAGATATGCTATAAAAAATTGGAGATAAAAAAGAAGTAAAGATTTTTGAGAGAATAAATGTAATTTTTTAAATGATAAGAGTGATTATTTAATGATATGAAAGGGGTATGGTAATTTGAACAATTGTAACATAAAACAATTGACATGCGTTGAATGTTATGTAACAATATAAATACGGTACCTCTAAGTAACATAATTTTCGAAGACCTGGACTTTGATAATGAAAGAGGAGAAGCTGTTGGGTCTGTTTGAGCGCAGGATCTTAAGAAGTGTCTTCGAAGACACAAAAAGTAAACTGTGTCTGGCGCAGAAGATACAACACAGAAATCTACCGATATAGGGTCCTTGAAACTAGAAAATGAAGAAGTTTGGCTGCCAGCAGAGGTGGCTGGAAGAAACTTATTCGGAAAGCCTTGATCAATACTAGGCTGGCCTGCCATGCCTGATGATTATGAAGTAACATAATTTGGCTGAAATGGTAAACTAGAAGACGATCGGTTGTTAGGCAAGGATTCAAAAGCGATTCCTTGTAACGTAAGTATTAAAACTTCTCCAAATGTCGTTTCCAGATAATATAGAATTGGTGTTAGGTTGAAAATGTTTGATGAGGATCAATACAAAGATATACGCTGGTAACAACTCAAAATGAAAATTAACGGTCACATTGGTTTCTGCATTAACGGTCAAAAGAAACCGCAACTTTTGCTGATACTAGAATGTCAAAAAGTGTGATACAGAATTCGTTTCACTGCCTTAAGATCGTGTGGCAGAGCAAAATCTTCCATTAAGTTGATTATAAATAACATTGCTTTTTGATTTAATGCAAGGGTGACTTTAGATAGCTGATCATTCATAGCGCAAATGAGTGAAATAATACTGGTTGTGGGCTTTTTCCGGCCAGATTTTGGACAAGATTCATCATAGAAGCATGGTCCAACAATGAAAAATTAGATAAATTTGGATTTAATTCGATGCTTCTGAACAAAGTAGGATATTTTTGAGATCCCTTTCTTGCAAAACGAACATTTTAATTATTCCTTCAATTTTTTTTTCATAAAATTTTAAAGTTTTAACGAATTTTTGACTCATTCAGTCCACATACACATATATATAGCAACTGTATAATAAGTTTAATGATTTAACGGTCCAGCAATGCTGGCAATAGATTTAGTACTACGTTCAAACTCTAAGAAAGTGTGTATTGTTTCTGCGGTGAATATTGCGGCAGTATAATACGGTGTCCATCCATGCACATCTAGTCAAATCGCAAATATTTTCGATAGAGAAATTCGAGGAGATAAGTAACTGGGAAATAATTTTTATACCTTACAAAATATATAAGCTGATTTTCACTATGCGTGCTTCAGCGTTATCATAATAAAAAATGGCATTAGATATCTAATGAAAAAAAAACTTGTTCATCCTTGAAGAAAGCTTTACTGGATAAAATAAGTGGTCTACGAACCTTTAAACCTTTATACTGCCTACTACGGTCATCTCAAATCCACTGTTAGCAATTTACAAATGTTAGTAATTTACGTATGTAGATGATGGTTCTGAGAGATGTCGCTTGTCACGTTATATCGATCTCCACAATTGAGGTTAAATTAGACTTGGTTACTGCATGACACGTATAGTATCTGTCATTGTTTAAACACAAAGTTTTAACTAATCTGAAAACACTACACATGCCACCCCGAAGTCTGTTGTTCTTGTTGTTGCTTGACAACAACAACAAGCAACTTGTTGTTGCTTGTTGTTGTTGATGACACTTGGACAAGCCAAGCTCGCTATGCCTTTGGCAGAGCGAATTAAGTCGATAGAGAGCGTCTTTCGTATTGGATCAGAGCACTACGAAGGTGAAAGTACGATTTTGCTCTTTTTAAGGTGCCTCGTCATTTTGAACCACAGTCAGGTGACGAGGCCACATCTGAGCTGGCACCCTCCTCTCCACATCCACACCAGCGGAAGGACTTTGGACGTCACAGATGAACGTGGACACGTCCCCAACCCACGGAGTTCCAGCAACCCAGTGAAGGAGAGTCTCCCTCCCAACCACTGCCCGCGGCAAATGATGCTTCACTTTGCTGAGCTTACGGGAAGCGGCGTGAAGCTACTGAGCCACTGAAGCTCCACCCCGAAGTCTACATGGTTCTATCTTGACACCTTGAAAACGGAATAGTCTTTGCTCTTGATTAAAGGCAAATTTTTTTAATGGAAACTATAAAAGTAGGACTTGATGTCATTTGGTCTTGATTGATATAGGAGCAGCAAAAGTTTTCTATATGTGTCGGAAAATACAGAGGGTGTTAACACATTTTTAGAACGATTTTGGGGCCGTTTAGTTAATGTTTAAAATGTAAAGACTATTTTTTTAAATGTTCGATCTGATAGCTTTCTTTCTGGACTATAAGTCTGCATCGTGATTCCCATGATATAAGAGTTTTCGTAAAATTTCCAGGGGTATTGCGTTCCATCCCTCTTCCACTACTTTCCAGAGTCTATCCATTGTGGTAGGTTTGCGTTAAGAAAGATCTCTTTTTAACAGACCAAAGGCACAATAGTCCATAGGTGAAACGTCAGGGGACTTCACAAGAATATTTTGAAAAGGTATCTATGCAATACTTGTATTAGTCTTCATTTTTTCAAGGAATGCAGCGGTAGTTTTCGAAGTATGAGTTGTGGCTTTGTCTTGATGAAGACTCCTTGAAACTCCTTGAAAGTCTTTGGGATAAAGAAGCGGAATTTCTTCTGTAAATATTGGACGTAAAACCTTCTCCTGATAGTATGATGAGTTAATTTTAACATTTTTTCTACTCTTTTTATTTTTAATTTCCCATTGTAGGAGAAACCTGCGACTATCATAAACCCCTCTCTGAAACTTTCTTTACATTGACGGAACCAGATTAGAAAATTTTTTTCTCCTCGTTTCCTATAGTAAATATATTTTTTTTGTTGCAGTCAGTTAGGTAAATCCATGCTTCATCAAGGGTCATAATGTATTTCCATTTATCTCTTGCTAAATGGTTTTCATACAGGATTCTACAAAATGTTTTGCGTTGAGCCACATGTCTTTATAAAAGCTGGTGAACATTATGGTTTTTAGCTTTTTTAAGTTGTAAATCTTGATTTATTATTTTATTTATTGTTGATACAGATGTATCTAAAGACTTTGCAATTGATTTCTGTGTTGATGTATTTTCTCTTGTTACCAGCAATTTCACTTTAGGAACATTTGAAACAGTACGTACTTTTTACGGATACTCGTTTGGAGTCTTCTTTCCATGTAGAAATAATGATTGACGGTTTTTACCTGTCCGATTAATAATGTCGCTTATTTTGCATATAGAAATTTTAATGTCATGCATTTCATAACGTTTTTGAATCCTGGAATAAGAATATTTTTCTTCGGAAAGTGGAAAAACATATCCCTCAATCCACAGCTTGTTAACATGCTACATTTTAAAAGAAGAATAAATTTAAAAGTAGCAGAAGATATTTCTCATTTCAAAAAATAAGCTGTTGCCAAAAATTTTTATTTCAAAACATTTACTTTTTTAAAATTCTTAATCGAAATCGTTCTAAAAATGAGTTAAAAACCCCTCTGTACCAACAGAAATTCTCTTCGTGATCATCAGACACTTGCTGATTTTACTCTGCCTGCACCATGTCGTCGGAAGAAGGTATGCGACGTGCCTGGAACACGTCGCATTCCTTCTTTCGACCGGCTTTGCTACTGATGGTGTACAATGGACGCATGTAAATGCCTGTATGCTGCGATTTGGTCCACCAATCAATTTGTTCTTGACATTTCGATCACAATATCCTTGTGTATTAATGACCGCTGGAAAGACCACTATATCTGCCACTTGCCATTCTCCGTACCGGAATAGACAAATAGTCTCGAATAGACAATTCTGGTCTATACAGCAACGCAACTACTTTTGATTCAGTTGATTTCCCAAAATTTGTTTCATTTCATCGATCCCAAAATGCAATGTGGTTGATGCAAATGCAATGCATCATTCACCTCATTTGGTGAATGACATTACTCTGCAATTTGCAATTTTGTTTAATTATCCGTTCACGATGTTGCATTTCCACTATTACGCAGTGAATGATAAAATAAATCAAAACAAATTCATTCAAAATATTTTTGCAAATTTTTTGTGTAATACCAGTACAGAAGTTTTCATTATGCATTACTATATTTTTAATCACAATTATCTTTGTGATTAAAAATATAGAAATGTATTTAAGTCATTATTTTAGTATCATTATAGAGAATTGGAAAAAGTCACGTGACAGTTTAATTACACGTTGAAGGTCAAATAAAATAAAGGTTAACGCATATAAAGATTACCCTTTAGAAATTTTAAGCGCTAATTCATGTGCATTACGTAACTTTCACGTGTATAATTACTTTTACTTTTCATTGTGATCTTCGAAGAGTTAATTTTTGATGTTTATTTTCTGTTCATCTCTTTCCCTGAATTATTTTCGGTAACTCTCTCTTCTTCCTTATAATTTACTATCCGCTGAACAAAATTGCTGTGAAGGCTGAAATCCTTGAAAAGTTCTCAAAGCAGAAAAAAAAATGTCTAAGGTCAAACAACTCCATATCAATGCTTGTTTCTCATTACATTAAACACGTGGAAATTATTTTTTGGAACTAGTATTTTTTATTTAAAAGACGATCACAGAATAGCAAATAGAACTCACAAGAACCAGGTGGTCTACTGAATGTAAAAAAAGAATTGTTTCATACGCGAAAATAAATTCTATCGACGGCAGGTGTTTGCATTTAGTTTCTTTCTTAAATTATCACTTGTTTCTGCAGTAGCATTTTCTTCGTTTGATATACAACATTATAAACTTTGATACTTTCTTACTTTTCAGTTTTTATTAGTTATTCAATAATTCTCAAAATGGTCACTATTTATATATATATATATATATATATATATATATATATATATATATATATATATATATATATATATATATATATATATATATATATATATATATATATACAGTTAAAATAATACTCTAAAAATTACTTTAAATATCTATTTAAAAACAACAATTTTATATAATATCAATATTTTTTTTTGCTTAATGTAGTTTGTGATCGGTTAACAAACAGTTCGGATTGCGAACAAATCAGAAAACGAATACTTTCATATAAGATTTTTGTGTTCGGACAGCGAACAAATATTCGGATAAAGAACTGAAACGAATTCTAACGAACACTTCTGGACTTTCGGAGCATGATGTGTAGGTTTGCCAAACCCAACATACCAACATTTTTTTCCATCTTTGAACTATGTTGCATGCCTATTAAATTTCAAAGTTTTATACAGGAAAAAATTTTTTATATTATAATATTTATAGCCAAAGAAGATCATCAGTTTCAGTTTTGATTTCATTGAAAACTGAAATTGATTTCATTTTGAGCACCGCCACTTTCGTTCATTTGTTGAAGAAGTGGGAGGATGTCAGAACAATAGTCTTAGAATGGCACCCAAACCAAGCTGATATCAGTAAGGTTAGGGATCTTTATAACAACAATACTATTAATCACTTCCAGAGAGTCTTTAAGATGAGAAAAGCAATCTACATTAGGCATGTTCTTTAATGCCCCATAAACAAAAAATTAATAGGACTGATTAGTATGCAAGACTATATGTAATGCATTACTTTTTAATACACTTACTAAAAAATCATACTTCCTTTTTTATTTTATTTTTAAGGTCTCCAAAAAGAATGAATCGATTTCACAAAGAAATCTATAGTAACTCGATGATCCGTTAACGAACAATTCGGATAGTGAATAGTGTCTTGTAACTGATTATGTTCGTTAACCGATCACCCACTGTACATTTCTGGATCAATTGCTACTTTTAATTTTATATTTGTCTCTCGATCACCTGACGGTCGGGATCAAACAAGTATTAAGTACGTTGATAGCAAAAATTAGCGTCGGTTATCTCCCCAATGTCTTGAAAATCCGCGGTCGATCGCTGTTTCTTTAATACCCACCTTTGATTTATTTATATAAAAGCATATTACTACAGCTATACTATAATTACAGTTATATTAACTACAATAGTATATTTTTTCTTCATAATTTCTTTGCTTCTCTGAATTCAAGTTTTTCAAAACCAAAAAATTTCTTATAGTAACTTTAGAAAGTTTCAAACAGCTGATAATTTCACGATTTCCTAATGTTTCGTCTGTCCATTCGCAAATATATAAAAATTTATGTAAACAGTCATTGAATTTTAAAATTCATTCATTCTGCCGATAGTGAAAATCTTTAAAATTTTGTTCTGTTTCGGAATATGTTATGTCCTATTAGTGTCTCTTGCTCTTTACAAAGTAATGAATGATTTTATATTAATAAGGGTTCCAGGATTCCTAAATGGTTCCTAATTTTAAGTCAATGCCAATTGATTAACTGCCCGGAAAAGCAAACCGAAAAACAGCCCAAAGGCTTCTGACCAAAGGCCCTTATGATAGAAGCGTAACTAAAGGGTTAAAAGTTAAAAGTTAGCGTAAAGGTTATTTAAAATTTTGTTCTTATCCAGAAAACATGAAATTTTGGATTGATAAATTGGATTCTACACTTGAGGTAGTTGATAGCATTGTAATTGGTAAAAGTTTAATATCTGGGAAAAAGAAATGCAGCAAGTATAATAAAGTAAAGTGGTTTGTCTGCAAGATGATTTATTGGGTCTTTCCACATTGAAGTTAATGTAACAGGTGAAAGGTACCAACAATGCTTGCTGATTCTATATTCCCTGATATTTGTACATTATAAGGTAATGACAAGTTTTACTTCCAACAAGATGGTGTGCACTGTAGTAGCGATGCACTAGCATACCTGGATCAAAATTTGTCAGGCCAGTCGATAGAATGCCAGTCAAGTTTCCATCAATCTTCCATGACCTTATACTTCTGGATTTCTTCTTATGGGGCACAGTAAAAGTTGAGATGCAGAAACGTAAATCGCCAAACCTTAGACACACTTTCTAATGAGATTCAAGAGGTGTGCGCTGAAACCCTATAATACACATTGGTACGATATACGTTATCAGTGGTGACGCATACCCAGATATATATTGACATGTTTAACAATAATCATATTTGCAATAAAGTGCATTAAGTTTCAAGTTGGACTTTAAAGCTTTCCATTTCCAACAACTGAACCTTATAGAACGGAAATTTTTTTGCTTCAAATTGTATACATATTTTTGACGCACTCTGTATAAGTACATTCTGAGCTATGTTAACCATTTTCTACAGTTTGTTAAAATTTACTCACTTTTTCTTGATATGCAACATGAAACACTCAAAAGTTTGTGAATGTAATATTCCCACAGCGGTATTACTTAACAATTTAAATCAGTGACTGCAGCGTTTACTTTGATTAGATATTTATGTATAATTTTAAGAGATTTTTTGCACCATTTTCTCTTACGAGATACCAACGCTAAATTCCTGATTTTCTTCTAGAAATTATGTCACATAAGCGTTATCATTATAAGAAAATAAAACTATGCAGAAATTTGATGATACGATTTATTTTCCAAAAATGAAAAAAAAAAATGGTATTCAAAACAGTTTATCTTAAAAAATTGGTTAATATTCACATAACTTAATTTGAAGTGTATTGAAAATGAATTAAAGTATATAAATAAAAATGAAAAATATTAAACAATGAAAATTAATTTATCATAAGACGACTTCAAAATTCGTATCAGTAAAGACTGAGAGAATCCAGCTTTGTTTCATTTATTAGTCAATAAACAATAGCTCAGTTGAAAAAGTAACCAGTGAAATTAGCATTTCGAACTCCTTCATACAAACAATGCATTATTTCTTTCGAGCTAGTGATATTGAAATTAGAGGACAAAATTGTATAGATTTGTACAATATTCTATTATCGGATATCAAGTTGTCGCCTTCAATCCAATGAGTTAAACAGAGAATCAATTTAAATCCTCGCGAATGAATTGAATAACTCTGGAACAAGCCCAAGACTCTATGTTGAATAATTTTTGTTTTTGCTATCCATAAGCACTTGACCTGAAATATATGCTAATGAAATACACTCTTCACTTTTCCCATGGTATTATTTCAACAATAGGATCATTTGGCTATTGGCATTAAATAGTTTCAGAGTGCTCCATAATTGGCTGTTTTTCGCTCGTACTTGATATCATCTTAAAACAAGTTTTACTTAAGTAAAACTTGTATGTTTTGTTTTAAAATGTTGGCGATATTGCAAACGTTGTTTGTATAGAAATAGAAAAGGAATATACATTTAATTTACTGTTGATTTCCATATATAAAATCATTTTTGTAAGCGTAATTCATATTTCTAATTTCGACTTATAAATTTTGTGAATGAAAACAAAAAGTATCTAGAAAAGAAATAATGATAAGTATTGGACAAAAAAAAAAAAATAGAAATATACCCAGAAATTTTCTTTGGCATTTTAAAATACGATACACTCAAATGATTAAAAGTTTAATTGACAATACTTAACGATAATATATGTTCTCAAATGGTATTGGATTTATACAGAAATAACCAAATCTAAAGTTTAAAATTTAAAAAGAACGTCATTATACTAACGTGTTGTTTTAAAAATGATGTTAAATATGACTTCGAATTTGACGTCATAATCTTATTTATTGTAAACAGATTTTATAAATCTACTCATTTTTAAGAACTGCACATTAAAATATTCATGAAAAATGGATGTTGAAAATTGTTCTCACTTTTTTACCACAGAATTTAAAATAATCCCATAGTATACATAGTAAATTTATAGGTGCTTATGAGACTAGAAAAAGATATTTATATTTACACAAAGTAATATATAAAATTTATTAATTTATTTCACATAAAAAGAAACACAGAAATCTCAAGAAAAATTCTCTTTAATCGTGTTCACGGTAATATTATTGTGTAAAGCTAGATTTTATTTTTAAATTTACTTTGTTATGAGAAGTGTTGATAATATTTTCTTTTTCATCGTTATATCCACACACACACCCAGCACTTTTTAATTTAATTTAATTAACCTGAGCAAAATACAATCATATTCACTAAACATTTTTAAGTTTCTTCAAAAATTTTATAATTTAATGATATTTCATACTAAATTTATGTAGTTTTTAAAAATTATAAGTGAGTTGTATAATATTTTCGATGTTTCCATTTTACGATATTTTAAGACAATCACAATTTTTTCTTGTTAGTTTAAGCAACTTATAAGATCATATCCATCTGACCAAGGGTAAGGGAATGGTGCATTTCTGCTTTCTGTTGGCACGTCTATCCAAGTAAATGCCTGTAAATTTTCCAGGTTTCCTCCATTGTGGTTCTTAAAGACGATATACTGTTTATAAAAATTTTTTATAAATAGTATATTGTTTATAAACAGTATAAATTATAAGAAAATTTTATAAATTTTATATCGTCTTTAGTGTAAATATCATAGTAAAACAGCTTTCAGATGCAAGGTTCCTATTGGGCATATGTCAAAACTATTTCATTCCTATTTAATTTCATTCTAAAAAAATAATTATAAATTATTAAGAGAAAATGTTTTATAAAAAGGAATTAATTTTTATATCGATTAACATATCATTATAAATATATCAAAATATCTTTATATCGACCTAAATGGAGTGCTAAAAATTAAATTCCATATTTTAAAGAAATGAAAAGCAAAATTTTTAAAAAAAATTCTAAAAGAATTGACTATGTGTTTACACAAACATTTTGATTAATTATGTTTTGATTATATTAACTACTGTATTCTTTACTTATTCTACAAGTTTTTGTTTTATTTTTTTATGTATTTTTGCACTTGGGTACTAGTTCGACAGGGTATAAAGTATATCCTTAACCGCCATTAACATTCATATTAGAGGTGAAAATCGAAACTAACAATTGTTGAAGAACAGGTCTGTGTACTGACCATCCATCTGCATTCAGTCTTCTAAAACAAAAGAAATACTATTTATAAAAAGTGAAGAGGAAAAAAAAAACAATTTAAATTTATTCTTTTACTATAGAAAACTTAAAAGACATCAAGTTCAAATTTTATTTAATTCACAAGTTCAAGTTAAAGCAAAACAATAAGAAAAATAAATTACCATTGAACTTTCTCGCTTATTTCATCTTAATGATGTGAAAGTAGGAAATAATTTAAATTCTAGAATATGAAATGTTTTTTCCCACTTAAATTAAATATAATTACATGCAAGGGAAACAAGATCACTTTTGTCCATCGAACAATAGAACAATAGAGAAAGAAGAAATCTAAATAACTGAAATAAAGTAGAAAAAGATATCTTAGCTGCTTTCGTAAAGGTATTTCTTTTAATCTAACGTTTTTTTGCGAAAAATTTCTTATACAATTTTTCAAACTGGGCATAATTTATTTGGCATTCAAACTATTTGTTGAAACTTCGGTAAAAAGTAATAGGTTTAGTAAAAGAACTGTACGATTAAAACTACTAATCTGTTTCACGAACATTTTGACTGATCTGTCACGACTACAAATAATGCTTTTTAAGTAATGGTTTTCTTACGTGCATTTATATCAGCTGAAACTAGTTTATGAAAAAAAAGGAGAAAAACTGATTTTTTAAGAATTTGTCACGACTAGCTCATTTAAGAACTAATTTGTTGTTGTTGTTTCTTATGATACTTGGACAAGCCAAGCTCGCTATGCCTTGGCAATGCGAATTTAAGTCAATAGGGTGCGTCTTTCGTTTTAATCAGAGCACCATAAAGGTGAAAGTACGACTTTTTCTCTTTAAATCCTCCGATAGATGGCAGCACCAGAAGATCTACTCCCTTAGTTTTGGCATTAATCTGAAGGGAGAGGAAATTTCTCCAGACTATTGCACCCATGGTAACTGCTCAACGACCGACCACAGGACTTTCGATTCCACAGATTTAACGAGCACGCATATCGCGTGTACTCGGTGGGTCTTTGGCGGCATTGGGAATCGAACCCCGTCCGTCCGGATGGAAGACCGATACCCTAACCACTAGGCTACCATGGCCACTAACTTCCTACACTGATTATATAGAAAATAAATCAGAAATTTTATTTGTACCAAAATGTAAACATTTACGTAAATTTAATTATTTGTACGCAAGATATTCAATTTATAATATCAATACGCACAAATACTAGGACTGCATTAAGAATTCGGTATATTTTAATCTTATTTTAGTAATTTCTTTGTAAAAAAGTACTGACATTTAATAAGCCCCACCCTTCAAATATTCTGTCTTGTCGTATAATTTTCATTACATTATCTCAATACCATTGCTTTGTTGTAAATATACACTGTATCTATTGTGATGAAGTTTCGTAGTTTTTATTAAACAATGTTTACACTCATAATCACACATATGTAAACACATTGAACATTAAAAAAACACCCTTACATGTTTATTGAACACATGAAAGCGTGTTTTTAAACACATGAAATAATTTGAAACGCATTTAAGTGAGTTTCAAATTATGTTTAAAAGGTTTTTAAAATAATTTTAGAAACTGAAAATTTGATTAAGATAAAATGAAAAAGGCGACATAAAATATCTATTTTGATGCTTAGCTCCTCTTTTGTCATACAAATAATATAATTTTAATTTTTTTATTTAGGTATTATAATTTAAACTCTTATAATATAAATAATTTGGACCTAACAAACTTTACTACTTCATATGCATGTAACTTAAAATGGAAAGGTTGTGTTAGTCATCCTGCTGTCATTTTGTTGCACACGAGGAGTAATTCAGTCGGTTTCAATACTTCCAATTGGTTTCCAAATGATTAAAAGCATGTACGCTTGATATCAGAATTGAACTCATGAACTGTTGAAATGAAGAACAGAGTGCTAACTATTTAAACACCAAGTTAACTGAAAAAGCAAACAGTAACATTGAATGTAATAACTCGAAACATTGTAAGGCGTATTATTGCATTTATAATTGATAAATACAAATGAAATATTCTTCATAATAAAGATGTATAATTGTTATGCAGCAAATAACTTTTAAATTAGATTTAACACTGGTTTATTATTTTCTACGTTTCATTACAAGTAATTCATGATGCAATTAGTATAATTAAAATCTTAATTATTACAAAAGGCTAGCAACTTAAATACTTATTTATTAAATTTGATAACCTAAAATCTAATCCAAATGAATACTTCGAATAAATATTCTAAAAATGTTTCTTTTCTTTTAACTTTAACGAATAAGTAGCTAATATAAATAAAAAACTCCATTATCTTCAACCACTGGTAAATAAATTATTATTCATTTAATGGGTCTTAAAGGTTGGAATGATTTAACCAATTAATGAACAATATATGTATTTAATTAATTTTGTATATTTGTTAATTGATGAACTATTATGGAGCTTTTAATTTTATTTGCATAGGTGAAATTCTCATGTGGAAAAAGTGTGAGCGATGAGTTACAAACGAAATCATATAAAATAACTGCATTCCTTTTTGTTTTGTGGATAATCTTAAAAATATGATATAAATGCCGATTGGTGAATTTGTGAATAAATTAAAATTTTGGATTAGTAAATCATTGATAAATATTAAAAAAATTTCACCATATTTTAAATTACTGGTTTTGTAGGAGTTATATAACTTTCAAAAAGGCATGTTATTGTTTACATATTTGAATTAAATTATCAATAAATTCTAGATATAATTTCACCATGTTTTAAATAACTGGAAGTAAAATGGTTTCGTAAATGTTTAGGAAACTTTTAGAAGCACATTATTGGTTTCTTATTTGTTGTTGTTGTTTTGTGCCAGCTAGGCTGGCAATATGGGGTGCGCTGCTCCACTTTTTCAACTGAACCCTATTTTGATGTGGAGTCCGACTTCCTCAGTATACACATGCCATAGGTACCCGTTTAAAGGGTAGGCAACCATTCACACCTCATTCATACAAGGAAAGGACAAAGACAGGATAGATAGAGAGAGAAAGTACATCCATGCCCGAACCGGGATTCGAACCCAGGACCTTCTTATCCGCAGACAAGCTGGTCGCCTGATCCAATAGTTAATATATATATATATATATATATATATATATATATATATATATATATATATATATATTCTGCGTGTCCACTTAATTTTTGGCCGGTACTGAATTCAGAACAACTGCATTAGAATGGAACGTTTATTTGTCTTTATCTACCCTTTTTTGCACCCGATGGAGCTAATTAGACTGGAAAAATACAATTTAAAGTGGATTCCGAACCACTAACAGTATTCACACCAAAGGTGAAATTTGAACCCACGAACTGTTGGACTGGTACCCGTTTAAAGGGTAGGCAACCATTCACACCTCATTCATACAAGGAAAGGACAAAGACAGGATAGATAGAGAGAGATAGTACATCCATGCCCGAACCGGGATTCGAACCCAGGACCTCCTTATCCGTAGTCAGGCACGCTGACCACTAGACAAGTTGGTAGGTGGTTTCTCATTTGATAAACACATATGAGATATTGTTAAAAAGATGAATAGTTATTATATTAATTCTTAAAAATTATATAGGTCAATACTTAACAGTTTTCTGTGTTTTATTATACGTAATTCTTGAAGTAATAAGTATAATTAATCTTTTTAAAATAATTAAACCTATAATTGTGTTCTTAAGCTGCATATAATTAAAAGCAAATTTTATTATATGAAAATATATAAATAATATCTCTAATATATAAATAAGAAAAAAGTATATTTTTTCCCACAACAATCAGCAATTCCCACGCTACAAGCTGAAGAAAGTAACTTCTTTATCTCAACAACTTATTTAGTTTTGTTGAAAACAAAACAAATGGTGAAACAATGATCGGAACGAGATTAACGCGTGGAAGAGTACTGGCAATTGACTGATTCCTCCCAGCAAAACGAATTAAGAGGAAACAAAATAACCACAAAGAGCGGGAGAAAACATTCTCCGCTTGGATATTGCTCAACGCGCAAATTGTTCTTCCACAAAAGAATGTACGCATTATTTAGGAGCCCTTGATGAACATGCCTTGTGGAACAGACACTCGAGTTTGACGACTTCGGCAAATGTGCTTCGGAGAAAACAAAATAAATAAACACATAATGGCTGAAATAAAGACACTTTTCTCGTGGTTTCGCTTTTTTGGGTTCCTTCTTCTCTTTGTGTAGCACTTCCTGAGCGCTAAGCCTTGCGGAAACGTTTGGCTAACTTCTGCTGAGTCACGCTAAGGAGTTCTTACAGAAAACTGTGTACCATCTTTTATTGTATCAGAAAACTTGAATGAGATGTTACAAAAAAGTTTTAAAAAGTAGATTTTTATTTGAATTTTATGCTGAAGAATAGTTGAATATCTGAATTCTCATTTCAAAATATTGCTTAAAATTTACATTGAATTCTAAATTCAAAATGTAACTTTATTATATATTTCCTTCCACAGAAAAAAAGTTTAAAGTTTGGAAATTTTTATTTTATTTCAATTGTGATTCTTTATTTATGTTTTTAATAATTGTTTTATTTGTTAATTTTGCGAAAGTTTCTTATTTTTAAGTATTTATAAAGAAAAGCTTTTGTTTTTTTTTTATTTTAACTTTCAAATAATAACTTATGTCACTAATTCATGTCATTTTCGATGATTTTTCCATTTGATACAAAATGTTTAGATCCCACTTTTCCATAATAATACTAAACATACAACAGTATTATTGTATTACATGCACTGTATAGTTTATATGATTTTGTAATCACGTTGTCCATAGCCTGACGACCTAAGGCTTTAGTAAGACATTTTGAATATTCATGATATAGTTGCCTTCCAGGATTTTTCATTGAAAGATGTTTGTTTTCAACCGGAAGTAAACCAGGAAAAAATTCTAAGCACTTACTTTTACAGATGCGGAAGGAAGTAAGCCAATATCCATCTCCCTTTGTTGAGCAATTAGAGGGATCGAACCCGCGACCTTTCGCTCTGAAAAACGCAGTCCTATTAGTATTCTACTGGGACTCCAACGTGTTTGGTCAAGCACATAATAAAAATCTATATATATACAATGTAACAAGCACTTTTCTTTCCACAGTACATAGTCTGAATTTTCATTCTAATCAATAAATATAAAAGTTGCACGAAAATTTAAGCACCAAATTCTATAATTTTTTTTAAATTGGCATTGTAAAAGTAATTTGTTTTTAAAAATAAATATTTTTAATGAATACCTTAATTAAAGAGCTAGAAAAAATGTCTACTATATGACCACATTATATAACCTCTGAGTATATACAGAGGGATTATTAACACATTTTTAGAACGATTTCGATTAAGAATTTAAAAAATTAAATGTTTTAGAACAAAAAATTTTTTCAACAGCTTAATATTTGAAATGAGAAATATCGTCTGCTACTTTTCAATTTATTCTTCTTTCAAAATGTCGCATGTAAACAAGCTGGGGATTGAAGGATATGTTTGTGCGCTTTTCGAAGAGAAATATTCTTATTCCAGGATTGTGAAATGCATGGTATTAAAATTTCTAAGTGCAAAAGAAGCAACATTATTAATCGGACAGGTAAAAACCATCAATCATTATTTCTACATGGGAAGGAGAACTCCAAACGAATATCCGTAAAAAGTACGTACTGTTTCAAATGTTCCTAAAGTGAAATCCCTGGTAACAAGAGAAAATCCGCCAACACAGAAATCAATTGCAAAGTCTTTAGATATATCTGTAGCAACAATAAATAAAATAATAAATCAAGATTTACAACTTATAAAAGCTGAAAAACATAATGTTCACCAGCTTTTGCCGTGGCATGTGGCACAACGAAAAACATTTTGTAGAATCCTGTATGAAACCATTTAGCAGGAGATAAATGGAAATACATTGTGACCCTTGATGAAGCATGGGTTTACCTAAATGAGTGCAACCAAAAAAGGTCTATTTACTATAGAAAAGGAGGAGAAAAATGTACAAACCTGGTTCCGTCAATGTAAAGAAAGTTTCAGTAAGGGGTTTATGATAGTCGCAGGGTTCTCCTACAATGGGAAATTAAAAATAAAAAGAGTAGAAAAAAGTGTTAAAATCAACTCATCATACTATCAGGAGAAGATTTTACATCCAATATTTACAGAAGAAATTCCACTTCTTAATCCCAAAGACTTGCGAAGAGTGAAACTTCATCAAGACAAAGCTACAAATCATACTTCGAAAACTACCATTGCATTCCTTGAAAAATGAAGACTAATACAAGTATTGCATATATACCTTTTCAACATATTTCTGTGAAGTCCCCTGACGTTTCACCTATGGACTATTGTGCCTTTGGTCTGTTAAAAAAAAGCTCTTTCTAAACGCTAACCCACCACGATAGATGGACTCTGGAAAGTAGTAAAAGAGGAATGAAAGCAATACCCCTGGAAAGTTTACGAAACGCTCTTCTATCATGGAAATCACGATGCAGACTTATAGTCCAGAAAAAAGGCTATCAGATCGAACATTTAAAAAAATGATCTTTAAATTTTAAATATTAATTAAACGGACCCGAAATCGTTCTAAAAATGTGTTAATACCCTCTTATAATTTGGCAATAAAAAGCAATGTAAATTCTTGTTCGTATTATAAGTTCTGAAGTTATATATAATGTTGCAATGTATATATATATATATATATATATATATATATATATATATATATATATATATATATATATATATATATATATATATATATATATATATATATATGTATATCTATATATATCTATATATGTGTGTGTGTAAAGATTTAATGTATTGTATAGAGTGTGAACGCAATATTAAAATTTAAACATCTTACCAATTAAAACATAAATTGGGATTTTAGCAAACGGAAATGCATTGTTATAGTTAACAATATACAGAAATGCTTTTGCAATGTTTATAGATAGTTTTTCTGTTGCATGTACCATTGAATGGCTTTCTGTATATTTGGTTTCAACGAGTCAATATTCAGTTAAAATTCAATCTAATATTAGTTTTGCATAACTCTTTCTAAATACTTCTTTTACAAAAGTATTCTCGAAATAGATTCAAAGTTTCTTGGAAAAAAAGGAGAAAAAAAAAATCTCGCTTCACAAGCCTTTTATCTCGCCTACTCTTCTCGGCACCCAGGAACAGAACTTCCAAGAACACGACATGCAAGAATGCATGAAGGGAATTGGTATGCAAATCGAATTCACTGCCTCAAATGTATTCATATGAGCGAATTCATAGACGAAATGCGAACCCATCGATCGAGAGGCAGAAGTCGGGTCCTCCTTTTTGTGGGTCACAAAAATCTGCCAGAATGTAATTTAACTTCAAATTTATTCCACCCAAACCCATTTTTTTTAAGTGTTGCAACACACTTTTTCTGTTTTACTTCGAAGTCTTCTTCGCTTTTTTTTTAGTCATGTTACTAGTTCCGATTGCTCGTACTTTGATACCAGTAATGAGTTTGGGAATGGATGTGCATATTTTTATGTCCCCAAAACTTGGGCAAGAAGAGAAAATGAGAGGGTTGTTTGATGAGCGCAATTTCATCTCGGGTAATACCATTGACGATCTCCCCCATCAACAACGTAATTGGACACAAATAACATTAAAATTCGAGAGAATCATTTCTTTGTTATGTACTGACATACTTTCTACCATTTGCATCATGATTTATGAATATAGTTATCGATACTTGTCGTTCTAACCTTTTGAATAGTGTTAAAAAATGACGTTATTATTACTATCTCGAAATTTAAAAACAGAATAGCTTAAATTTTACGAACGGAGCTCTTTATTTAAAATGTAAATGAATATTTTTAAAAAATTAGTTTATTACTCATCATTTATCATCTATCATTATTTATATTAATTATCGTTTAACAAACATACCTCTTTAACTTAATTGATTTACATTGACTGAAGTAAAATAATCATCAAGATTATCAGTTTATTATAAATATTTTTTTGATTCAGCTAAAAACAAAATAATATGGTTATCTCATCCTCTAAAATTTTCATATTATTATATGTAGACGATAAATATATAGACATACTCATGGAATATTCAGTTTAAGTCGGTAGCGTATATTATTTGAAGGAGATATTGTAATGGCACTTTATTTTTACTTAATCAAACTTTAAAAGAAAATATTTTGTAGAAATACAAATATTAATTCAAATTATCAAATATTCTTCCTTTCTGACTTACTAAAAGAAACAATAATAATCACCTCTAAAATTAAAAAATGTATTTTGAGAGAATTTCGCCATATAATCATTGCTGTAATGAATATTTACAGACGCATTAGATACTTGAAAGAAGTTGGACAATGAGTAGTTCTCGGATATATTGGTAAATATGTTTTCTTGGAATGCTTGCTAAATGGCTGAAAAATAATGCTTGACGAACAAGAATTAGTATTTGGAATTAAATAAAACGCGTAATGGTTCTGACTGTACAAAATATATTTTTTATACATGAATTTTTGACTTGATGTATCAGGCAATCCGAAACTGAATATAACCAAAAAATTATTCTTCACTAGAGAGACCAAAATCCGAAAAAGAGAACAGAGAGTGCGTTGATTACACAATTGTCTAATTAAACAATCGAAATGGTGTAGAATAAAAAGAAGAAACATCTTTCAATGGATTTGTATAATATGATATTTTCAAAAAGATTGGGCTTATTCATAGGAATCGTACAATTAAAGAAGAAAAACAAAACAATTTTTCACGTATTTTTATGTAAGGGTATTGTATTCAATCATTTGTCTACTTATATATAAGTAAAATATGTTAAGACTCATTTCGAACCAAAATGTTGTTGTATAATGCCCGGCTTTTAGGATTTCCTTCTTTCAGCAATAAAGGGTGGGGGAAAGTGATGGTAACTTAAACAAATAAAATCTTCGATTTGTATCTCTTTAGAGAAACACATGTACAATATATTATTTAAATTTTATTCGGAAGAAAATAACGTCCAGACTTTGAAGATTGCTTTTATGACAGTTATATTCTCTGTCTCGTTCTTTTGCAATGGAAGACAAATTTTAAAGAAACTCATAATAATTCGTGTCATCAATGTTCCAAAAGTCGTGATTCACAAATGCAAATTCACCTGATAAATGCGTTAGGTATTTTGATAAATAATTTATATTCCTTATATATTCATTTCGGTTTTGCTTATTATTCGGATTTGATCACTGTCTGCAAGGAGAAATAAAAGGGTACATTAGAATACTATATAATATAAAAAAGAAGCTTTAGGAAAAGCTCCAGGAAGATATGAAAGTATAAAAAGCTGGTGAAAAGCTGGTCCAGAGATTCTTTCAGTCTGAAGTATTGTGTTACAGATTCTTTTTTCTTTCTTTTTGGTATAGTACTGTGAATTGTGTTGAAAAGAATAATATAGAGTTGTAAAAAGATTTTTTCATTCATATCGAGTGTTACAAAATTTAAACCAATGCAGTATAAATCATCAACCATTTTTGCAGAAATTTTTAATTGTTTTTTGATTGATTAAAAATTAACAGCAATGCAGCGCAGCTGTTTTATGATAATTTATAACACCCATTTAACTAATCTCATACAATTTCAGACAAAACATGCCCCATTTATTAGAAAACTCTGAATTTCCTTTGAATATCTTTTACCAAGCGTCGTATATGTTCCAACTGATAAAAATGTTTTTACAAATTACAATTACACAGACTTACTGGAACGTAAGCAAGTTATAAGCAAGTTTGAATAGCTGATTGTGGCAAACTTGACCAAACGGAAAACTGCACTAGGGACGATAAAGGCTAATTAGTGGCTGCCTGAAGTAAAATTTTGAAAATGTACTTTGACAAGAAGTGATACAATGGTGCTTTATTGCAAACAATATTACATAAGGATTGAAATGTTTGCAATATATTAATTATTATAGATGACTTTTTAATAACAAGTGTTGGTGTAGCATAACTAAGCTCTGAATTATAAAATACGATTAAATGGCCAATACTTTTTTAAAATTTTAATCATTATAACCAGTCATTGTTTGAAAAATTAGTTAAGCAAAAGTCCACTGGTTATTTTTTTCCAACGGCGGTCACTTGAGGGTTGAACCCTATTCCACAACAAGGCCAGAAACTGCTACTCGTTTGTCGTTATCCAGCAGGCACCTGTGAACCAAGTCAAGGAGGCGAGTAGCGTTACCCACGTCATACCATCACAAACCCGTTTACAGGGTGGGCCACATTCATACATCATCACGGAAGGAAGGATAGAGAAGCACAGAGGGAAGAGAGAAAGAAAGTAACATCCATGCCCGAACCTTGATTTGAACCCAGGACCCACAGTTCAGGTGTCAGGAGCGCTAATCACTCAGCCATAGGTTGGCTCCGTTGGTTATAACAAACCAAAATTGTCATTTAGTTTCAAATACAATCGGAGCCTCTCAATTTTATAGTAAAATTGACTTATTCACTCTTTGTCAGTTTGACATTCAATCTTTTGATGATAAGGAAGTATCATTTTCATGTTCAAATCCAAGTAACTTCATCTGCAGTAGAACTTCTATTGTATATCACATTTTCAATTAAATCTGTCCTAATTTATATTATGTCATTTCTAACTTAAAAAAAAATATCTGAGTAATACTGTGTTTCTTGATTAATAGAAAGTATTACAAAGAATCGTATAAAAGAAAAAACGATTGAATTAAATTATTCATGCGTGAAATTGAATCGTCACTGAATCGTTAATTTTTCCAGATATACCATTTGAATAAATAAATAGCAGAACTCCAATGGGGCATTCATTTACAGGCACAAGTTTGAATGAAAAGGGGGCGATACGTTCAAAAATGTAGTTTCTTAACACAGGTCTCGACCGCAGTTGATTATATTTTAAGGATGAAATTTGTGAATGGGAGAAAAAAGTCAGCCTGATGACAACTCAATCAGCAACGTTATAGAAGCGTTTGTTCAAGTAGGACTATGATTGAAAAAAGTGAACTAGAAAGAAATGATATCATTATTCACGCATCATTTCTTTCTTTTTTTTCTTTAGGTGTATAACAATTAATCTTTCCTTCTTCAGTGGCAGGACAGTCCTATCGGGCCCTATCCTTCACAAGAGCTTTTCTGCGGGGCATTCTGTTTTTGGCGATAATCTTCCAATTGATACTTCTATAATAATTAATATAGTTTAAAATTAAAAAGCCTATTCATCACATAATATTAGAAATTTTCTTATTACAGTATATAATAAAGAAATTAACTAATATATTTCCTTTACTAAAATATGCCTTGCATTACAGTAGGAAGATGGGTTCGATGTAGAATCGGATACCAGTTTGTTTGGCGATATATTTGGCGATAAACTTTAATTTCTGGTAATCCTGGTAACCCTATTTTTTCATAGTTTTAGTGTAGCGCCATCTTGTTAGTCACATCTTGGCGTTAAAAAAATCGTCAAAGAATCAAGAGGTGCCCGATTGTAAAATTTTATCTTGGGAGATATATATATTTAATGTAACAGTATAAAAATATTATAAAAGAGAGAAAACAGTTTTTAATTTCAGATTTGGTGCTTAGGGTGTCATCTTTTTATCGGAAGGCACTGAGTCCGAGTCCCGGCTTAACCGAAGATCAGTCTTGTTCACGAAAGGTGGCTTGGGCACACTCAATAAGTCCTGATCGTGATGTCTTCTAAGTGAAATGATATATCTGGTGGTAGCAAGTTAAGTGTTAGAGAATCTCCTGCTTGATCCCTGATTCTAAATTACGAAGACCCCCATTTAGCTGCTTCCGTTAAATGGTAGAGCCCTATAGGAAATAATGTTGGCGACAATTACAACAACTACATTTATTTCGTGGTAGCCTAGTGGTTAGGGTTTATTTCGTGGTAGCCTCGTGCCGCCAAAGACCCACCGAGTACATGCGATATACGTGCTCGTTGAATCTGTGAAATTGTAAGTCCTGTGGTCGGTCGTTGAGCAGTTACCATGGGTGCAATGGTCTGAAGAAAATTTCCTCCCCCATCAGATCAATGTCAAGATTGAGGAAGTGTGTCCTCTGGTGGTGCCATCTATCGGAGGATTTTAGAAAAGAGCAAAGACGTACTTTCACCTTCGTGGTGCTCTGATTAAAAAAACGAAAGACGCTCCCTATTGACTTAAATTTGCATTGCCAAGGCATAGCGAGCTTGGCTTGTCCAAGTGTCATAAGTAACAACAACAACACAACAGAATTAAATGTTTCTATTCACCGTCACAACTAAATATGATTAAATATCTGCACCATAGCTAAATTGTATCATGATGAAATTGGCATATTGTTATTCATTCCTTCACACTGTGCACTAGTGGAAAGATATTAGATTCTAAAAGTACAAAAACATTGGTAATTCTTACTCTCAAATGAAATCAGTTATTAAGCTTCTGTCTCTAATGTAATTACACGGCTTCATACCTACCACATTTGATAGATGCAGTTTCCTTATGAAATCTTGAGTCAGAATCCCATGTACAAAGATTGCAAAAAGATGTATGATTGTTTGTGAGCAGATAATAGATCTGCCAAATATGCAGTATGTCTACTTTAGTTCTAGAGACAGTATTATAAAGATTATCTGGGTGAATAATAACCTCGGCTGAATTTAAAATTTTATTCACTGTACATTGCAACAAATAAATTTCTGTGGCATGTTTTATCAAGGAATCAAGTTTACGTTTCAATTGGCTTTTTTTATTTTAAAATAAGTGTTATTATAAAAAAGAAAAAAATGCAAAAATTTAAAATTGATATTGAATTTATATTTAAAAAAAATTCTTCTGCTTATGGACAATTATTCTTGAAATTAATTACATTCACAAAGTTTTTGTCTGAATGAAGATTGAAAAGTAAAAAGTGACGCTGAATATCTGTCTAAAAACATGAAACAAACTGTAATAGAATGAATCAATCATCTGTGTTCTAAATATAAAATTTCTAGAAGTAGTGATATTTGGTTGAGCAATCTAAACTAAAACTTTTCAACAAGATATCACTACTTCTAGTAACGGCTTTTTTTAGTTAATGGTATAAATAATGGTCCACAGTGGCTAAGTGATAAAACTATATTATTTGGATTGGAAGATTCAAGATTATACCAAAGTCACAATTTAATAATTAAAAATATCTGTTATATTTTGATTTTTACATGTTCATTTGTCATGTTGCTTATTTGGTAGTTAACCAGATTTCCCAAACTATGTTACGTAAATACAGCCATTTATGCATAAAATGCAATGTACTATGGATGTGCAAAACACATTATAAACAAACACTTGAGCTTCTATGCCATAATACTTTATGTACTGTCAATATAGTATTTAAAACTACTTATTTAATCCTTTCATCCCTTATTTTGTCCATTATTATCTAGATAAGACGCAAAATAATGTTTTCCGTGAATCTCCTGAAATGCAATGTATTGATAAACATCTCATACGCATGCGTTTTAAATGCAAATTGAATAACTTTACAGCTATCATCGTATGTTTTAGTATTCGCACATAAATTTGCTTAGGTGATTTAATGACAAGTAATTATACATTTTGAAAATTATCAAAAGTAATTTTTGAATTGTGTCTTATTAATGAAGAATTGAAAAAATTGTGCTATATGAAAATACCGTATCTTAAGTATAAGTTTTTCTATGTTAGTTAAAATTAATTTTACTAAATCGCTAATTTTAACATAGTTTTTACTCATATTTGATATTGCACACCTCATTAGAATATATTTTAAAAAGAAATTATGTAATTCTTTTGAAAATTGAATTGTTATACAGCGTTTCAAAGTTTTCTTTTAACTTCATTGTTATACACAGGATTTTTTTTAATTAAAAATTGTGATATAACTTCTTAATTTGCTTTTCAAGACCTTTTATTTACTTTTTTCTGTTTTTATTGCATTTTTATAGGCTTTCAAAAACTTTTTATCATACACGAGGTACACAAATTCCTAACAAATATTTCCATCAACATTTGCAAGTTTTATTCAGTATTAAGGTTATTTTATCACAAAAAATCATTAGATTAAGAAAATCATAATAAATTCCTATTGGACTAAAATTTCCAATTATATTTACTAGACAAAAATCCTCCTTAAGTTTTTAAAAATCTTTTTTTAAAATATCTTTAGCAATATAATTTGCAATACAGCAAATATAGGTATACAAACCATGGGCTATATTTACTGAATCATTATTATTTTATTAAATCATTTATTCGCCTGTTTACTTGTTGACTTATATACTAAGTTCATTTTTTCCGCATACAAACTGCAAATTACGGGAATGGTGAAGTATAAAAACGTAGCCATTAAACATTATTTTACATGATTCTTTCCGGAGGAAAAATAAGGTAAATATTTCCTCCAAATTATTATTCTACCAAATTGCTCAGGGTCACTGTAAGTTCAACAGAATTTCTAATAACTTAATGATGTAAAAAACATTTGCAGAGAATACGTGTTTAAAATATATTTACACTGATTCTATTATACAAAGTCAAATGTCAACTGTTTTTTTTTATGATTGAATGGGTAACTTACAGGAATTAAAATTGAAATAAATATCACAAAAAATAATAACCATTAAAATGACTAAAGCAAGTTTCTTATCTTTTAATGAAAATATTTTTTAAAATTTTCATTGCATTTAACGGAAAAATATTTATCCTTTTACATGTAAAAGTAATATACAATTTTCTTAAAAAAAATTACTTTTATGATTTGTGAAGATTTTCCATGTATATATATATATATATGTATATATATATATATGTATATATATATATGAACTAATTGCTATTGTTATCTAAAATGTTTTTGCTTTAATTCCAAGCTCATTAATTAGTTTCTTAGTTAGGATCTCTGGAATTATATTAATTTCGTTAACGTTTTGAGTAGTGAAAATAATGCAGTAAATTTAATTAATTTAAACTGCTAACCAGAAACTGCTTGATTGTAATTCTGTGTAACCAGATTAATCTGTGAAATCTATCAGATGAGTCAATTGGACATCCGTCGTATACAGTTTTTTTGGAAGAACTTTCCATCAATAACAACTACGCGTTAAAAAGGTTAAAACTTGGTAAAAAAAAAAAAAAAAAAAAAAGAAAGATTCTATTTCGATAAATGCGACTTCAAAGAGCACAAACATAGCATCCATCTCCCCTCATTCAACAGCAGTTGGAATCGATCTTCTGATCTATTCCAAAGAGTGTGGCAGCAAAATATGAAAAAAAAATCAACAGGTACTGCTTAGATGAAAGGAGAGTAACAGATATGCTAATTCACAGCACAAAACAAAAAATTACACAATACATCACATGGTTCAAAAATGCTCAAACATAGCATCCAACTCATCCCATTCCTCAGCATAGGTTCAATCAGTTGGAATCGAACCTATGATCTTCCATTCCAAAGAATGTGGTACCCGCCGGGCTTAGGGCATAATACGCCCAAAGAAAAAGGCAGGTGGAGATTTTCTTTGATTTTCTAGGTTTCAAGTCCTTTATAGAAGGATACAATCTCAAATCATATCTTTCATTGAATTCAACATGAAAGTAAATTTTTTTGTAAATAAATGTGCTGATTTGTCATATGTGTGCATTGTGTATTTGTAAAATACCTAACACATTTTTATGTTTAATAATGCAAGAAATAATCCCGATATATGCAAACCAATAGTATTCTTTTCATAGAATATCTCATATATATTTCTTGATGACCCATATCATTTGATATGAATCCGCAAGACTTTTTTCTTTGGGATTTCGTAAAGAACATTGTGTGTGCTTTAGAAGGGAAATGTCAAAAGCATTGGTGACTTGAAGGGCAGGATTACAACCTCAATAGCGTTATTAATTTAATTTCAGAAATATGATTAAACGTATCTAGGCACAGGTGCCGTATAATCCATGATTCCAAATTCTGAATTTTTTGGCGATGAAGAAATGTTGTCAAGATGACGTAACGTGACTTGCGCGATGACGTAACTACTAGGGTTACCAAAATAGAATTTTCTGCATAATTCTTATAGGTCTCCATATGTATGACGTAATAAAAGCGAGGTTGCCAAATACATAACAAAGTCCGCCAAAAAATCGCTAATCTCAGAATTTGGCATCCTGGATTATACGGCACCTGTGCCCATATCTATTATTTAAAAAATATTAAATATCATTATGTGTCAGACATTCTCTAAAGATATTGTATATTTATGCAATAATTTATAGGTATCTCTCTTTCTCTCTCATTAGTATATTGCAAAATTCAACAAAAATGTTCACAAATTATTTTTCAAAAGAATTCATCGCCGCTACAGTAAAACTGTCTAGAAGTAAACAATTTGGTTACAGTGGTGATGTATGTTTACGTTATTTTATGACAAAAACATTGACTACCTTATTATTGCCATTGTTTGATAAATTTATGTAATATAATTCAGTTTTTCGTACAGCAATAGATTTTAATTTGCATTAAAATATTCATATTATTATATTCAATGAAGATATTCGTTTTAATTTTTAATGTTAGTAAAACATTTCATTAGAATTATAGCTGATCTAATTTTCTAATTGATACTATGACTTCCACACATTTTGAATAGTTACTTTCTATAGAACAGAAAATAGTTACCCTAAAAAGAATGAAGTAATCTTTAGAAAATCTTAAATGTGACAATAAATTTTTTCTCAAACTGCTATCTTTACTTTAACTAGTAATCTCAGCTCACTATTTCATCGCGTGTCTTAGAGATAATATGAAAATATTTATGCTAGTGGAACACAAAAATACTTTAAAGTTCAAAGAAACTTTGCTACCTTTCATATGACAATCAAGATAGTTTTATTATTTACATTTTCTTTTCAATTCAGCAATTATTTCAATTCTTTTAATTGATATTTTTACTGTAACATAGTTGAAGCATAATCAAGAAAATTAACTATGTTTATATTATTCTTATTAACCCCTTGCCAGTGTCGCCCGAATTCAGTTCGGGGAATTACTGCGTGCAGTATTTGTGATGCCCGAACTCAGTTCGGGCAGAAGATAAATTAACGTTTCTATTTTCTGAAGTCCGAACTGAGTTCGTTTCTACTTTAGGATACTTAATTCCCTATTTTCTTAATAAATGGCACAAGTGGTCCTAGTTTTTTACCAATTCCAACTTTGGTTCTGAAGGTAGTCCATGACTACAACAACATTATGGGAGGTGATGTTAAAGTCGATCAACATCTTGTAGACTTCCCGGTTGCTAGAAAAGGTAAAAAATATTACTAGAAGGTAAAAAATATTACTAGAAAATATTTTTCCATCTCCTACACCAGGCGTTACATAAATAACTCCTTTATTTTGCATACTTCAGCAAAAGGTGTGAAAAATATGAACTTCAGAAAATAAAATATTGAACTAAATAAACCAAATTTTCAACTACCAGGACTAGGGCGTCCTAGTGTAAGCTTACTGCGCCTCACAGGTCGACACTTTCCAGAACACATCCCATCAATGGGGGAAAATATCTACTCCAACCAGGCAGTGTTTTATATGCTGTCGTAAAACCGATGAACAAGGGAAGAGAATAAGGCATGAGACAAGATTTTATTGTAAACATCGCAATATATAGGCTTTTGAACAGTACCTTGTTTTGGGATATACCATACTGTAAAAGATTTGTAAAATTTATGTATTGAAAATCATATTGTTGTGTTTTTATATTATACTAGTTAGATTTAGCTTCAAAATTTCGTTTAATTTGCTCAATATGAATAACATCTAGGTGTGTTTTACGTGTATATAAAAATTATAGTAGTTATTGTATTTAAAATTTTATTTTTGTAATAAAAAAGCATTTTCTAACTCTTATAATAATATAAAGAATAAAATTAAAGTCAAAAAAATTTTCCATTTTTAGTCCATTTTTCTGAAATATATGTCACAGTTAAGGGGTTAATGTAAATTGCTAATTTTAGTTATGAAATGTTTGTAAATAAAGCAGCAAACTCCAAACGATAATTTCATTTTTTTTAGAATGGAATGATTTTTTTTACCTCAAAAATATCGTTTGCAAACCACATGTTAAATGAGTTGAAAAAATTAAAACGACAAATATTCCATTATCAAAAAATGACAGTTTAGAATATTTTTCAGTCTCATAATAAATTCAGTATATGTAGGTGTAACCAAATTCACTTGAATCGAAGGCGCGTTCCATTGTATAACCAAGGTTATGTTAACCATTGTAGAAAAAAAAGTAGCTATTTTTTTCATCTTCATGTCACCTCTGCCACTATTAATAATAACCATTGTTTTCTTTTTTGCTTCGAGAGAAAGTGATCCTTTCACTCTTAGTGCTCTGAAAAGGGAG
Organism: Latrodectus hesperus; assembly: GCA_037975125.1. Lineage (NCBI taxonomy): Eukaryota > Metazoa > Arthropoda > Arachnida > Araneae > Theridiidae > Latrodectus > Latrodectus hesperus. The sequence continues at coordinate 32,105 of JAJQOW010000458.1, read as the reverse complement.
TTCACGTGTTGGAAATACAATACTTCCAGGGCTATGCATTTCCTATTCGTTTTTTTTCCCTCTTCTTTCTAAGGGATAAAAAAAAAACGAGAGAATGTCTAATAATTATCTAACGTTTTCTTGGAACAATGCTACTTGCATGCATCAATTCACAGACATTGAAAAATCAATCGAAATATGAAAAAAAATATGAGTAAAAGAAAAATATTAATGTATATATTTTTTCTTTTATTGTATTAAGAGAAAATTTAAAAGAAAATTGCCGTTCTTTAAAAATGTAATCACATGTCAATAAAGTTTCACTTTCATTTGCTTTTGTAAGTATATTTTGCAAGCCATTTTTTATAAGTTTCTTTATTTCAAAGAAACTCATAAATAGAAAATCATTTAAAATTTTCAAAAAAATTTTTTTTTAATGTAAGCAAAGTAATAATATTAAGATTCCAAACAGATTGTTTACAAATTTTGCAATTATTAACTTATATAGAATTTTATTAATTAATGGTATGATCTGTGGATCATCAGAGAGGATTGCCTCTGAAATTCTAAGATGCTCTAGGCAGAAGATACGTTTAATCGTAGGCTTCATAACTGGGCTCTACTATTTCAGAAAACACCTCCATAAAATGGGACTGTTTCAGCAAGACCCTATCTGCAGGAAATGTCATACGCAAGAGGAAACGGCCAAGCATATCATGTACGAATGCGAGGCCCTTGCCCTCCCTAGATTAACTTCTTTAGGCATCATCCCTACTAGGGAGTGACACCTAGACTCCATTACAGGGTTATCGGACTTTATTAATAAAGTGGGTGACCCGAGCAACTGGAACTAGGAAACATTGGGTTTGGAGTTAATAGTACAAAATGCTGATGAAAGTAGAGGTGCCCAATGACATACAAACCCAACTCTAAGAAGAAGAAGAAGATTTATTAATGAAATTTTTAAAAAATGAAATGTTCCTTGTCGATTTAAACTAACCAAAAAAAGTGATTGTTTCGTCAAGCCTTTTTCATTTTGCTTTTTCTGCTATTCTATTGTCCATGTGTTAATGGTTTGAATCAATTTAAAACAGCTTCTCAAACTGGTGCTTTGCTGCTTATATAAGAAATCGTTTTCTTAACAGAATGAACTACGACAATATTCTCAGACATTCGATCGTGAATTTCACCTTGTTGACTGCCGCTCGAAGAATGTGACTTGAAGACAGGCAGCAAATTCGTCAACAAGTAAGAATTAAGACGCCGTCTCAATACGATGTGACGTAAATGAAACGTTATTTGACGTCATGGATATTTTAAACCAATGAGAATCATAATAAAGTGGCGTACTCAGGATTAAAAAAAAAACCACTTTTTGATTAAAAAAAAAATTTTAATCTCTATATTATAAGGTAACTACTTCTGAGAGCCAAAACACCAACCTATCCAAATGCACCATATATTTTTGGACAGTAAAAATTGACAAGGTTGGCATCCCATATTTAACGCTACTCTCCACGCCAGCGTTTGGACTCTATTCAACAGAGCTTTTGGTGTGAATTAAATCTCACAGAAAGTCGATCTTCGATATAGATCTAGTATCGGATCCGCTACCTCTTAAATACGAAACTAAAGCCGTATCCATCCGATTACCGCGGTCATTACTAATCTTATTTCTGTTATTAAAATGTTTTTTGTTGGCACTGAAAAATTTAAAATCATTGTACAAAAACATATGTGCAAAAATAATTTTAGATTAGTGATAAGACTGCACTTTGCAGAGTGAAACGTTCTGTGTTCTAACTTAACCACTGTGGAGAATACTTAATCCAAAGCTGGTATCTCACCGATAAAGAAATTAATAGAAGCCATCGTAGCACAAGACTTAAGTGACAGCAGCGGCGGCTGACGATACACTGTGCATGCGTGGGAGGAGGCGGAAACTCGTGCTATTGCCATTCTCAGTAACAACCACTGTTGATCAATGAAAGATGAATGTGGTTATGCATGCAAATTGCTCGGTGTGAGTGCTTGAGAACTTTCCGACATTATTCATTCGCAACAGGTGAGTATAAAACTTTCTCTCTAGAGGTAACATACGTTGAATGTACAAATAAATGCTTTACATAGCAATAAATTGTTAAAAACATTTGACCTTAACAACTAATTCACTGGATTTAACAGAATGTAAAGTTAAGTCAACCGAACCAATTGAATATTAGCAAATGACTTAAAACTATTTATGAGAATATATTTATCATCACTTAACAAATGTTACCGATACAGGTGCCGTATAATCCATGATTTCAAATTCTGAAATTTTTTGGCGATGAAGAAATGGTGCCAAGATGGCGTATCGTGACGTGAGCGATGACGTAAATGCTAGGGTTACCTAAACAGAATTTTCTGCATAATTCTTATAGGTCTCCATATATGTGACTTAATAAAAACGAGGTTACCAGATACATAAGAAAATCAGCCAAAAAATCGCCAATCTCCGAATTTGGCATCATGGATTATACGGCACCTGTGCCCTGTTACCTTAAAATAATAGGTTGATTCTTTTCTTTAAAATAATTTTCAACACCAATGGTATCTGGTGTTTAGAGTCCACACAAGTGCTCAATTCGGGCCTTCATATCGGTTGACAGAATTATTATCCAATGATAATATCATATATATTCAGTTAATTTCATATATTGCACGAGCACATTAATTATTGCACAAGCGCAAAATAAATCGTATAGAAGTTAAGTGGAGTCTTGAATGCTGTAATTTGATGATTTACAGATCTTTCAATTGAATCTTCAAATTGTAAATTTTTTAATGAAAATGCTACGGCCTCTTTATTCTTAAACTTTATAGTTACAAATAATCATTTCTTTAGACTTAAACTAGAATAAATGTAATTTTTGTTTGTAAAATAATAGCTCAATTCCTTTGACTAAGATATCTCCTGTAAAAAATATTTTACTTACATTTTTTATCGCCAATTTCATTCTCATATTATTATATCTTTCAGGAAATTTTTGCTTTTTTCTTGTAAAAAAAAACCCTTTTTTCAAATCGATATCAAGAAAGAGAAGAGCGATTATTGCAAGGAAATTATGCGAGTTGAAGGTCGCGGAATATAATTCTGATTTCTTTTTCTATCACTTTCCCTCTCATTTGAATATTTTTATTACATTTTATGGCATCGGGTAAGGAATGTAAATGAGGAGGAAAATGCATTTCCTCATTCTCATTACCATAATTTAGCTCTTAGTCCAGAGCATCTTAAGGATACACACTTTACTTTTTATTTCTGATTTCGATGTTTCAAGATTTTCCATGACAGTTGACCATATTATTACCGCAAAAAAGTTGCCAGTCATGATTAATACATTTTTGTATTGGAACTTTTAATTTTGCGGTCATCGAAAATGATTCATGGAACAGTAAATTGGAAGTAGTAAAACGTATAACCGGTTACAAGCTTATATGTGGTGCATATTAAAAATTAATGGAAAGAGTTTCTTAAATTATGCTATTCAAAATAAAATAAAGTAATTTTAACAGTAAAATTTTTTTTATAAAAAACACAGAAAAGTATTCAAAGTGATTCTAATAGGGATACATATTAACAGGGTTTTGAGTCAGTATCATTTAGTTAGTAACAATTTTAATGCTATTGACGATGTTACATATATCCGGTGTTATGAACGCTAAACCAGGTCTATGGAATTTGCTACTCCAAGCAAATCTAATACTAAATTTGGGATTGTGAAAAGATATATTCTTAAAAGCTCCAGACAATGTAGAATATGGTCAGGAATAGCCTGATTGTCAGCACACTTCAAATAGGGTGGAAAACCTTTTTTTTTCCAGAAGAATAGGATATAAACTCAAGTGTCCACTGATAAGCCTGGTGATGACCGTCTGGTTTTGCCAACAATATTTGAGTGATAATGAGCCCACAGAAAACTTTCTCTATTGGTATTGGTGAATAGGTAACACCATTGATGAATATGTCGAAGAAGCATTAACAGCTTTTGTAGCTCTTGAGAACAGCTCCTGAATAGCTCTTGAGCTAGTATTATTGGTGAACAGGTGGTGCCATTGGTGAATGTATCCAAGAAGCATTAACAGATTTTGTAACTCTTGAGAACAGCTCCTGAATAGCTCTTGAGCCAGTATTATTGGTGAACAGGTGATAGCACTGGTGAATATGTCCAAGAAGCATTAACAGTTTTTGTAGCTCTTGAGAACACCTCCTGAATAGCTCTTGAGCTAGTATTATTGGTGAACAGGTGGTGCCATTGGTGAATGTAGCCAAGAAGCATTAACATCTTTTGTAGCTCTTGAGAACAGCTCCTGAATTGCTCTTGAGCTTGTATTATTGGTGAACAGGTGGTGCCATTGGTGAATGTAGCCAAGAAGCATTAACATCTTTTGTAGCTCTTGAGAACAGCTCCTGAATTGCTCTTGAGCTTGTATTATTGGTGAACAGGTGGTGCCATTGGTGAATGTAGCCAAGAAGCATTAACAGCTTTTGTAGCTCTTGAGAACAGCTCCTGAATTGCTCTTGAGCTTGTATTATTGGTGAACAGGTGGTGCCATTGGTGAATGTAGCCAAGAAGCATTAACAGATTTTGTAGCTCTTGAGAACAGCTCCTGAATAGCTCTTGAGCCAGTATTGTTGGTGAACAGGTGATACCATTGGTGAATATTTCTAAAAAGCATTAACAGATTTTGCTGCCCTTGAGAACAGCTCCGAATGAGTCAATGACTCACATATGTCTAATGGTCCACCAGAACCCGCTTTAGCCAAAATCGCACTATCTCATTACCATGTGGGAAGGTATCGAATGAAAGTGCACGTCATGAAAGATACGATTTTATATATTTATAACACACATATATTTATTTTATTTGTTGAATATTAAGTACTCTTGAATTCATCATCAGCATTGGCACGACAGCCCTTTGTGGGCCTTGTCCTTCTTCAGAAGTCTCTGCCATTCCGCCCCTTTTCTAGAAAACGACCTCCAGTTCTTGACTTTAAGTATGTTGAAGTCTTCTTCCATGCAGTTCTTCCATCTCTTTTTGGGTCTCCCTCTTGGTCTAGTACAGAAAGGGGTGGTGTTGAAGACTTTTATTGGTGTTCTCTCTGTTCTCATTCTCATGAGGTGGCCTTCCCATCTCATTCTAGATAGTTTTATTGATTTAATGATGTCTTCTTCTCCATAGATTTTGTACAGTTCAAAGTTATACCTTTTTCGCCAGGTGTTATTTACTCTTGAATTAATATTGTTTAATATTGTAAGAAAAACTGGATAATATATAAAAATATGCATGAATAAAATGGTTTGCCGAAAATTTAAAATTGCTTTGAGTCTGCAAAAGGGATTTGGAAACATTGTAACTCAACCAATACTTTCTCACAAATTTGTCATCTAATAGCTATTTTATTTTTCTCCACGCAAAATTATGCATGAAAATTTTTTTTTTTCGCCTTTAATCCGAAGAACTTTGACATTAACTCCTGGAAATACAGTCCATTATGCATCAACTTTTATAACACACCCCAAATATCATCTGATGGTTTCATTCGTTTTGCTAAAACTAAAGGATCGTATTTCGAGAGATAGAGATCAACTCCATTTACACGACACGTCTTCATTTTTTTAAAAGACAGCTCCATTACTTAATTGTCAAAATGCAGACAGCAAGCATTCAATCTGCGTGGGAAAAAAGAATTAGACTTACTTTTTCAACATTTTTTATAATATTGCGGATGTGAAAGTGATTTAAAAAAATTAAAAAAATATATTTTGAGAAATAATGCTATTATTATATTTGAAATAGAGAGAATGGTAGGTAATAATATAGGCGAGAGGTAAATTTAATAAACTGCTGAAACTTACAAAATTATATTGAAATTTTGCTACGCAGGAATTTATAATTTACAAAATGTGCTCCATGAATTAAATGCCTTAAGAGTACTTAAATGATTTTTAAGCAAAATAGAAAGGAGTGAAAATATATCTTTTGATTATATAGTTTCTTAACATATTTTTGCTCATAAAAATGTTAAAATTTAGATAGGCAAGTATTTCTGGTGTTAAATTAACTTTGGTTTACATTATTTCAAATTCTTTTCCAAAAAAGTAAATAAAATGTGTTTATTTTTAATCAACACATTTTATTTACTTTTATTATTTTTATTTTTGATATTATTATTTTTTAATATTATTGTTTTTTATATTATTATTCTTATTATTATTATATTATTATTTTTAATATTATTACACTGCATCTATTAAGTAAATTTGAATGATGAATTATTTATTATCCTGCTTTAAGTTTCATTAACAATAATTTTTACATTTTTGCACCAGTTTCAAAGAGAATTTGCATTTTTTTCTTATATTTAGAAAAAAATCAGCTATTTTTATTTGCAATATGGTCAATGAACACAGATGGCCCTTAAGGTCAATCTATAACATTTGAGATGTAAACATTTTGATTATTTCCTTGCGATGCTTTTATTTTCAACTTACCATAAAAATAAATCTTGACTTTTTGGATAAAATTCTATGATGTTTAATCTTTCAAAAAAATACATGCTAAATTTACTAAAACTATTGGATCTATTTCTGTTATTAAAAATATAATATTAGAAAGAGAAATTCTTTTCCCATTTTATAAATTGTTTTTTTTTTTTTTTTTTTTTTTGTAAAACGGATTGCAACAAAATATCAAAATGAATAATTTACTCATTTTGAAATAGGAAAAGCAAAGTAAAATTCAATAGACGGGCGTTTAAAAGCAATGGAATAATTAAAAATAACTTTCTTTTATAAAATCTAGCTCCAAAGTAAGCAATTATGTGCTGAAAATTTTCAAATTACAATTTACAAAAATGAAAAACGTTTTTTTTTTTTTTGAGAAAAATAATATACTAGAATTGTTTGTAATACAAAAATGATTATATATATATATATATATATATATATATATATATATATATTTAGTAACTTTATAGTTGGAAAGAAATTTACTTGTTTCGAAGACGAAATTACTAGGAATTTTTCTTTCAACAATCATGCAGTCTTTTTGAGAAATGAAATTATGCCTTAAGTGAAATTCCTTTTAACTTAATTAAAAATGTAATAAGTATAAAATTTATAAAAATATAATTTGAGAAAAATTTGCTGCTTTTAGTCAAACTAAGAAGTTAATGGAATAAAGTATTAGCCAATTTATTATTTTATTACTATTTGTTAATATAAATAATTCATAAATAGATTACTTTCTCAACAAGGAATTTTAATTTAAATCCCACATAACTACCAGGTATGTCAAAGTTCAATCATACAACTTACAACTACCACCTACGTCAAGTTGTATATCCATACAACTAGTTATATAGTAATGCAACCACGATACTAGTTTATGTCGGGTCGAGATCCCACACAAAACTGATGTTAAATAATATGAAAGAATAATAATATAATTAGAATGCACCAATGATACTTTCTGGTTAAAATCATTTCGAAAACTAGTTTTAAGACAAGTGAATAATATTATGAATATTTGAAATGTTATTTAGGTTAAATATATTTAAATAATTCCTCTGACAAACAAATTTTTCTGTACTCTATTGATTGAGTATTTACTATAGCTAATCGTGAAATATTAACTTTGTTAATTTATATTGGTGGCTTACATGATTGTCTAAATTTTGTTATATTGTATATAAGAATATTGATTATTATATTAAAATTATAGTATGTGATTGTAATGCGATTATCGCATTCTGTAGAATTAAAAACAGAATGAAAAATTTAATCAATAAAATATTTTTCAGAAAAAATTATCGTACAATTTATTATATTTATAAAATTAATTAATATCAAATAATTAAAGATTTTTAAAATAATTTATCAATAGCCAAACTTGATGCATAAAACTTTCAGCTTCTTGTGAATATTTACATACAATTTTATTATGGGCTTAAATATTTTAATAATTTACAAATTATTTAAATTAACATTGTAAAGTAAAAACAACTCATCGTTTTCTAAGAAAGTGTTACCGGAAAAGAAGCATCAAATACCCCTTCCTTACAAGATTTAACTTTATATAATTTAAAACTACTCAGTTAATGAAATCGATCCAAATCTATTTTATTTATCTTCTGTTAAATATAATTAAAAAATAAATTAATGACTTTATCTTAATTATTTTGCATATGAGTATGTTAGTACTGTGAGTTTGGTAGATAACTTACAATATTTTTTAATAAATATTTACTTTCACAAAAATTTTATTTTAATTTTTTCAACAGAGAAGGGGAAAAATCGAATTAATTCATTTTTCGCAATGATAAAATAGGTTATCATGAAAATTGACACGAGGCGATATGATATAGTTAAAGAATATCGATGATTCTATTTCTATAGTTAAAAGTGAGACATTTTTTTTAAAATTCGTTTTAACTATGTGATTTATGACTGTATGATCTTGACTTCATACTATTAATATTCTACGATGCTTTATGCTTCATAACTTGAGTGCATTCTTCTTTTATTCCTGATTGGAATTTTAAGTTACCATAAAATACTAAACTATATATTGGACTATTTTCTTAAGTTGCAAAAATTAAAATTTTAATTTTTAAATAATAAAAAAATATAGTCGAGTAAAATTAGTTTATTAGATAATTTCTGTTAATTTTGAAATAAAAAAACTACTACGTAATCAATCAAACTGCGCAAAAAACAAAATTTTTCCAAACGATTTTATATAAAATTACAAAATAAATATTGGCATTGTCTAAATGCGTGCAATATTTATTCTAAGAACAGCAATCCAATTTAATTAATGTCATTTTTTATTTATATTCACAAAAGTATATCATATTTATATTGCACCTTGCAATAAAGTCAACAGATGAAAGCAAATAAAATGTAAAATGAAAATGGCGAGTAAATCTTCCAATTTATTTCCCATATATCCATTCTAATAGTAAACTTTAAGTCACAACTGTGCGTTTAATTCATACGCTACATTTTTTTATAATTATTTAGAATAGATTGAAAAAATAAAAGAAACATCATTTGGCTACTGATTGCCCATCGATTGGTTGCTTTTAAATTTGTTTTGTTTTTTGTGATTTCATGACAAATATATTAGTGAATTAAAGTAATAAATCAATATACATATCGTTGATTTTCTATCAAAATGTATGAGCTATATCTCTTGATTAGTAATTCTAAACGTAAATATAATATATTAGTACTTAATTCTATGTATTTATTTAAGGTTAGAGCGAATTCAAGAATTATTTTGAGTATTAACTGTACAATCATAAAGATGTAAAGCACACATATAAGAAATATATATACCATTTAAATGGGATAAGAAATAAAAGAATACGATTTTTAATCGAACTGGACCAAATTCATTCATTCATTCACTGTCGTGTGCCAGCTAGGCTGACAAAATGGGGTGCGCTGCTCCACTTTTCCAACTGAACCCTATTTTGGTGTGGAGTCCGACTTCCTCAGTACACACATGCCATAGGGACCCGTTTATAATGTAGGCAACCATTCACACCTCATTCATACAAGGAAAGGACAAAGACAGGATAGATAGAGAGAGAAAGTACATACATGCCCGAACCGGGATTCGAACACTGGACATCCTTATCCGTAGTCAGGCACGCTGACCACCTGACAAGTTGGTCGGCAACTGGACCAAATAGACAACTTCAATAATAGTAGTAGCCTCTTTCACCGATAGGTGTCGCAGCTCTTAAATGGAGAATATACGTAAAGAGTTATATGCAATAAAAAAAAGCTTCAAGTCTTAAAGTATTAATAATTATGTCAAAAATAAATGTTGAAGCTTACTTTCGACAACACAGTGAAATAACTTCAAAATAAGTCCTAAAGTTTTCTGTTTCAAACAAGTTAATTAACAATTATGATTAATCATAGGACTTGAATCATTAGTAAAATTAATGATTCATTAATACCTTACCAGTAATTAACTAAACATTTGAACAGAAGATTAAGATATATTTTAATAACTTCAGGCAAGCGATATAATTCAGTGGATATAAATATAGAATTTTAATCAAACGAGCTCATTGAAGTCGGTGAAGAATATAAATTTAGCTCGATTATCATTTGAATATTTCCTGAAACACATTTTGTTCTATTTGATCCCGCTCGTTGAAGAGATCCTCATCAATTAAAAAGTTCTCTTTGTTTTTTGTAACGGGCTTGTTAATCAACCATTAAAATTAAAGCAATCCAACCATTTGATATTTTTTTCCTTGCATTGTGATGAGCGATATTTAATACCGCGTACTCAGCAATAATTATTGCTCGATCTTCTCTATATAGCGAGTTTCACTTCCTCATACTTGGGCATGTGTATCAATTGTTCTTAAAGTGCATAGTTTTGTTTTTTATGCAATGTTATTGTTGTTAAAATGCGGTAATTCTGCTTCACAGTAACCATCGCTTAAGGCTCTAGTCCGAAAACTGACTTTGCGTTACCTTAAGTCCTCGCTAAATAATGTGCTAGGAATAAAAATATAAAAAATAATAGATCAGCAAAAGAAGTAAAAAAGAAAAAAATTGAAACTTCATTACGCGACCGGTTAAAACCGGTTTAGAGGAATAATGGCTCTAAGTTTGCATAGACTTGGTGTTTTCTGGCTGATAATAGACCGATGAATGGCGAAATTGTGAAGGTAAGAAATAATAAAGAATTTTATTACTATAACGGTTATTTTTTTTATTTATAAACATGCTGAGAATAGAATTTTAATTCTTGAGTGATCGTTTCTAACGAGTGTGCCAGTTGATTTAAAATATTATTTTTTATTTCTAAAAAATCTTCAGATTTATGAGTTGTAAAATGTTGAAGAATTTTAATGAAACGATATCATGGAAGTGGATAAAAAATATGAATTTTGTTCGATTGTCACACTTAAATATCTTTCGGAATGAATTTTGTTCTGTTTAATTTCCCCTCCCTCATTGAAAAATATTCTTCTCGTCAATTAAAAAATTAATCTTAAATTAAAGAAATCACGGAGATTTCATTTTGAAAATTAAATTTATGATAACATACACTTGCTAGAAAGCTCTGCTTACAAACGCAGAGTAAATATTCTACAGGGAATAAATGTACATTATAGTGTCAATTTTAATTCTATTTTTATAGGAAGCTTTTTTTAACAATTCCTTAAATACCAGTAACAATTTCAGAAGGATAACAAACATTATTTAAAAGTAATAATAATAATAACTAAAAATTACGCAAAAAATTATCGGAAAAAGTTTGCGTACTGGTATAAATTACAAAAATATTTGGTTATTATTATTTTTTTTTTTTTTGCTTCCGTGAGCTTTTATGAAATGAAATATTGTCTGCATTTATTTTTTACTACTTATTTATTTTAATTCTGGTGGTGATACAACAAATAGAATAAAAAACATTGTTTTGTTGATATGACACAATAGAGCTCGCAAACAAGTAGACTTAAAATTAGACTAAATAAATCTAAGGGAAAAGAGGTTGTTTCCGATGAAGAGAGAAAATCATCTTAAAACAAAGGAATAATGGTAAAACTCTTCAAGCTATTGAAAAGATAGTTGGAAGAACTCATTTTTCTGTCTAAAGAATAATCAATAATTATCAGCCATCGAAATCTGTTATCTTAAAACCTCGGAGTAACCCACCATCAAAGTTGACTTTGTCAGAAATGATATGCATTCTAAAATCCTTACGTTTAAATCCAAAGATTACTGTATCTCAAATAGCACTTGATATTAGAGAAAGGTTAAAAAAATCTCTTAATGAAGATTCTATACGAAAAATTCTGAAAAAAATCTGACTATACCGGCTCGTGTAGCTCGTAGAAAGCCATGTAATTAAACTACCAATAAACAAAAACGTTTAAATTTTGCCAGTAAATATGTTAATAAACTTTTTGAGTTTTTTTTGACAAAGTAATATTCTCTGATGAAAGCAAGTTTTGTATCTTTGGCATCAAAGGGCGTAAACTGGTGTAGAGAAAACGAGGCTCAGCTTTTGAGAAGCAAAATTTTGTGTCTACAGTTAAATACGGTGGAGGTGGCATAATGGTTTGGGGGTGCATGGCAGCAAATGGAGTTGATCGATTAACTTTTATCAACCCAATATTAGATAATGTGGGTTATTTAAATATATTAAAAGAAAATTTTAAACAGAGCGCACAAGATTTGAACCTTGGCGATTGATTTTGGTTTTTTCAACAAGACACAATGATCCAAAACACACTGCCCACAAAATAAAGCTCTGGCTGTTGTACAATATCAAATATCAGTTGCATACTTCTCCATTATCGCCAGGTTTAAACAACATAGAACATTTATGAGACTTGTTTTAACGAAACATTCGGCAACATAACATAATATCGAAAGATATGCTAAAAAGAGTAATTATGATGGAATGGAATAATATTTCATCAGCAGAAACCGCCAAGCTAATTCATTCTTTGCTTAAATGATTGGAAAAGGTTCTTAGACACATAAAGGTTTTCTAACCAGATATTAAATTTTAATTGACAACCCATGGAAATTATTTTTCAAAGATTTCTCATCAGTATGCAAACTTTTTCTGATTGCTTTTTTTTTTATGTAATTTTTAATTATTATTAGTATTACTTAGAAACAGTGTGACTTATTTTTCTGAAATTATTACTGATATTTAAAGATAATTGTTAAAGAAAATCATTATATAAAAATTGAATTGATGTTGACACTATAATGTATTTTTATTCCATGTAGAATATTTAGGAAATTTAATCAGCCCTTAAAAAATAAAACCAGAAAATATTTTCCTTTTTATTTTTATTATTGAAATAAAGAAAATGCTGAAATTTTTATATTTTGAATTGATAATCCTTATAATGAACTAAATTCCCGTGAATATAATGGATTCTATATAATTTCACTAGCTGATACAGCGCTTGCGATTTTCATCGTATTCAAATTTCCTCTTCTTTTTTCAAAATAAAATACTTTATCACACCTGTTTTATTTAAAAATCCTGTTTTATTGTAACACCTGTTTTATTGTAACAAAAATTATCGAATTTTGTTACAAAGAGAGACATACTTTTTTTATTTCCTGTTTCAGATTAGACACGCATAGCTCAAAACAACCCATATTGCATATCCGTGTAACAACTCATTATGCGATCTATCAAGTAAATGCTTTTCATATGCGTAAAATTGGTGAATTTTATTGATTTTCAATGTGAAAATTATTGTATTTTCATTTGAATACTTCGAAAAATTCTGCATATTCACAAATATTATATTTTTAACATCTGTAAGTCACAAATTTAGCTATGGAAGTACTAATCTTCAATTGCGCACAAGTTATATATTTCTTTAAAAAAATATTTCAAATTTGAAATCTTAGTGAATAGTTTGTTCACATTACTAGTCTAATTATATTATATTAAAATTGATTAATGAGATTAGAACAGCAAATATCTGGACTTTAGTCGAATATTTTGAAATTAAATCACCAAAACAGGAAACAAGACTTTTGAATTTGTTTGAGCCACGATAATAGTTGTGAAAAATTACATTTTATTACATAAAATTTCATTTTTTAAAGTTTTATTTTGAAATTAGTAATGACAATTGAACTAGAATACATTGGCTGATAGGTTAACGAACATAATCCGTTACAAGACTATGTTCACTATCCGAATAGTTCGTTAACCGATCGTCGATTAACCATAGATTTCTTTGTAAAATCGATTAATTCGTTCTGGAGATCTTAAAAATTAATTTAATAAAAAGATATATAATTTTTAGTAAGTTTATTTAAAAAATCATAAAGTCTTGCATATTAATCAGTCCTATTCATTTTTTGTTTATGGAGCATTGAAGATCATGACCAATGTCGATTGCTTTTTTCTGTTTTTTAAGACTTTCCTGAAGTGATTAATACCATTGTTGTGGTTGTTATTGTTACTTATGACACTTGGACAAGCCAAGCTAACTTTGCGTTAGCAATGCGAAATTAAGTCAATAGGTAGCATCTTTCGTTTTAATAAGAGCACCATGATGGTGAAAGTGCGACTTTGCTCTTTTTTAAATCCTCCAATAGATGGCACCACCAGAGAATCCACTCCCTCAATTTTGACATTGATCTGAATGAGGAGGAAATTTTCTCCAGACCATTGCACCCATGGTAACTGCTCAACGACCGACCACAGGACTTTCGATTCCACAGATTTAACGAGCACGTATATCGCATGTACTCGGTGGGCCTTTGGCGGCATTAAGAATCGAACCCCGTCCTTCCGGAAGGAAGGCCGATACCCTAGGCTACCACGGCCGTTATTGTTGTGGTAAATATCGCCAACCTTACTGATATCAGCTTGGATTGGGTGTCATGCTAAGAACATTGTTCTGACATCCTCCCACTTCTTCAAAATATCTTTAATCGCAGAGGTTGGCATTGGTCCCGATTCGGATTGGAATGAAATCAAAGTCGAAACTGATGACTTACTTTGTCTGTACATATTTTATTGGGGAAAATAATAATTTTTTTCCAATACAGAACTTTATATTGCTGGTCTGTTAGTCAAGCAACATAAATGAAGAGAGATGAAGAAACGATTTTTGGTCAGTTGGGTTTGGCAACCCTGCATATTAGTCTCAGAAAACCGTTCTCGTTAGAATTCGTTTTAGTTTGTTGTCCGAACACGAAAATCTTTCGATAAAGTGTTTGTTGCCTGATTTGTTTGTAATCCGAACTAAAATCGTTAACAGATTTTTTATGATTACCCTCAGTGCTGTTTTTATATAAGCTGCGGAAAATCAGAATTTGTGAAATGGATGAAATAGCTATTCGCTTTACGAATATCATTTCTTTTTCAAATATTTTATTTTACATATGAACTGTGTGCATATAACAGAGGATTTTTATTAACTCTCATACTTAATGGCATCCGTCGGAATTTAATAAGTATCCTTTCCAAGGAATGGTTTCAGAATCAAGGATACACAAAATTAAATAAAATAAAAAAGTAAAACTGTACAAGCACTTAACCCCGTGATTTGATCATTAAGTGTCCCCCTGACTTCGTTTGACATCATTAAAAAGACATTTGGGCGAAAGTTCTCGAAAAAAGGAAACATCCGCTACTAGAAATTTGATTTTTATGTAAGAACGTAGTGGTGAACTGTTACCTACCAAGATTTTATGTCTTTTGTTGAGAGACTTTATAGCCACACAAGCTTTGCTTAGATATCAAACTATTAGGATTATTTTTAAAGACTGAAGACTAGCGGATGATGCAAAGACAAATAAATATTGACGGCAATTTTAAAAATTCGTCATCTCATAATAATGAATATCATAAAAACTAAAAAAAGCAATTGGTTTAGAAAAGGATTATTCAGGCGTTAAAAACTAAAGAAGAATTCAGTAACGTTTCTCCATATCTTTTTTAATGATAATCTAAACTGCTTAGGTAATTTAATCATGATTTTGACCTACAAAATTAATGGGACGTTAGATAAGAGGTCAATCTTATTTTGAATATAAAATATCGTGAATACAATATCATACAATATGTAAATTAAAATGTGATTTAAAAAATCAAAGTATATTGTATGCTTTTTAGGGGAAAATGGTGTCTCTAATAAACCATACAATTAATAAACTGATTAAAAGAGAGAGCATGCATTAAGAAGCTATTTTCAGTATGTTTATTATTAGTAGTTCCTGACTTTTCTATAACAAAATATTTAATAAATATGGTTTAAGAATAAAAACTTAGAAAGCCAAAATTCTATACACTTTAGCGGCACATTCGTTGAAATTTATATATTTGATTTTATATATTCGTTAAATTTGTTTTTATATATTCGTTAAATTTGTTTTTAAACTACAAAATACAAACCTTGTTAGCGTTATTTGCAGAAATTAAATTAAGAGTAAAAATAACCCTAAATCTCAACAGATCTTTTATGAAAATGAGTACGTTTCTAAGTTGTCATATTTAGTAAATATTTTTTAAATGGATTAAACATACTAGAGAGCTACATCTAGACCCCATTAAAGGGTTATCGGACTTTATTAATAAAGTGGGTGACCCGAGTAACTGGAACTAGGAAACATTGGGTTTGGAGTTAATAGTACAAAATGCTGATAAAAGTATAGGTGCCCAATGACAGACAAACCCAACTCTAAGAAGAAGATTAATTAAGGAAATTTTTAAAAAATGAAATGTTCCTTGTCAATTTAAACTAACCATAAAAAGTTAATGTTTCGTCAAGTCTTTTTCATTTTGCTTTTTCTGCTGTTCTATTGTCCATGTGTTAATGGCTTGAATCAATGGAAAACGGCCTCTCAAACCGATGCTTTGCTCCTTACATAAGAAACCGCTTTATTAACAAAATGAACTACGACAATATTCTCAGACATTCGATCGTGAATTTCGCCTTGTTTGCTGCCGCTCGAAGAATGTTTTTGGAAGACGGGCAGCGAATTCGTGGACAAGTCGGATTTACAATTCCGTCTCAATACGATGAGACGTAAATGAAACGTTATCTGACGTCATGGATATTTTAAACCAATGAGAATCTGAATACTAGCATACTTCATAACTGGGCACTACTGTTTCAGAAAACACCTCCATAAAATGAGACTGTTTCAGCAAGACCCTATCTGCAGGAAATGTCATATGCTAGAGGAATCGGCCAAGCATATCATTTACGAATGCGAGGCTCTTGCCCTCCCTAGATTAACTTCTTAGGCATCATCCATACTAGAGAGTTACACCTAGACTCCAATAAAAAGGGTCTAGGTGTAACTCTCTAGTATGGATGATGGCTAAGAAGCAGGGAACTTTTCATTTTTATTTGACTTAAAATGAAAATTTGAATAAAAATTGTCAAATTTTAAATGCTGCAAAAGAAGGAAATTTGAAAATTTCCTTCTTTTGCAGCATTTAAAATTTGACATTTATCTCTGCTTAAAATAACGTTAACTGGGAATCGTGAAAGTAGCTTCATTTGCAATTTGTTGGATATGATCTGGTCGCATAGTTTCAATTTCATATCGTAAAACTGCACTTGATTTAAGCCCTTCGTGTGTTTCATCTCTGGAAATGTATTTTATCACTGAAAATCACCTTCTGGTGGTAGTGGTGGTGGTGGTGGGATTAATCCCCATCTGGTCTAGTAGAATTAGACCAGATCCATGAGATCATAGATAGCCAAAAAGTCCAAAAGCAGATGTGGACTTTTCGTAGCCTCTTCACGAGAAAACCCCAAGCACTTCAAGATGTGTTGCGGGCAAAACGGAGCATTGTCGCACTTGGAACATGTTGGGTATTTTCTTTTGCTGTCCTCAAAGATCATACACTTCAAGTGGCCAGTAGAAAGTCGAGACAGTGTCGTCTGTTGTACTCTGAAGCCATTAAATGTTGTGGCGGCTCCAGGATGTCTTTGGAAGTACCAAGGGTGAGCAGGAGGGTCAGCCCAGGTTATAGAAGTAAAAAAATCACCTTCTTTCAGTCCATGATTATTTGCATCGGTATTACTTGGCTTACGTTACATATTTTTTCATCTCATTTTCTGAGTTAAAATTATTTTTTCCTCGATCTTGTTACCATACGGCCAACTTCCAGAAGCTTTTTCGGTATATTTGAGGAACTCACTTAAATACCATAATCCAATAAATGCCTTCAATGGTCTAATGCTTATCTTTCTTGGATTTATTTTGCAATTTCCTATGAGAATTTTGCTGATTCTTGAAGCATTTTTCTATTTGGACTCACATTTTCCTCCCTTTTTTGAAGACTTGACGAGATCTTAAAAGACTTAATTGGCCTCCATCAACTGTTATGACTATATCTCTTGCAGTCCTTGAAGTATATTCATTAAAAACAATTATTTTAGGATATTTCCTTGGAGTAATATCCATCTTTGGACAACCAACACTTATTATACGGAACGTTAAGTTAAAAAACATTAGCTACCAAACTAAAAGGCTTACGAATAAACTACAATGCTGGCAATCAGTCACCAAACCAGATAAGAAAAACATGTGTTTATCCTAGTTAATTCGAATAATATAATAACTTAGAATAAATAGAACTTCATCTTAATATAGAAAAAAAAACTAAAGTTCGTGGCACGACAGCCGATGAGAGAGCCAAAGCCTACAGTGCACATAGCTGCTTTCATGACTGAGGTTAGGTGGCAAGCCTAAAGCGAGACCCTCATTGTTAAGCTCCCCAGCATTCTTGTTACTTAGATGTATCTGATGGGATTGAAAGAAAGATCCCGGTATTAATAATATTTCTATTTAGGGATGGAAGGGAAGCGATATGCAAACGAAATCCTTGCTCAGCTCATGGTCCTCTCACTTTAAAATGCCTGATATTTGGGGATTTTGTGGGGTTGTTTGAGCATACCTAATATCTTCTAGACTTGCTTCCTGTAGCAGAACACATATTGACTCGTCTGTGATGATAAGAGTCCAACTGAAATATTGTAGAAAACATTTTCAAAAGTAAAAAAGCTTGATTAGATGGATTGAGGAGCACGAATTCGTGGTATCCAGGTTTACAGTTTATTATTGTGTAATCTTCTACGCACGGTAAGGACAAACATCGCCCCAGCATGCACACTTTTAACACAAAAGTCACATGTATGGAAGTCTTATTTTTATTTTGCTTCCTACAACACTATATCGATCTTTCGCGGAGATTGTAATATCTAGGTGAACACAGATACAAGTCCTTAAATAACTATTTAACTTTTTTGAAATTGTTTCCAAATTTGTGGAAAGAAAGCATGGTGAAGATTAACGAATAGTGCTACATTCTAAATAACTGTCCTGCTTAATAGTACTGCTGCGCATTAATGCTCAGATTTTTCCCTAAATATTCATGAAGTCATACAAAAACGTTAATTTTAAATATAAATATTTAAAATAATAGCATATGTAATCTCTTTACGTCAGGTGTGGGTCTTAAGAATGCAAAATGGAAGACATAGGAGATATAAGAAATTTTAATGTGGTCATCGATTCTAATTTTTATGATTTGTATACCTAAAAATATACCTGTTTAATTCTGATGCTCATTGAAGGGGATAGATGTTGTTGTTGTTATTTAAGACACTTCAACCACCCAAGCTCGTTAGCCAACGGTCATGCGAAATTAAGTCAGAAGGGTGTGTCTTTCGTTTAACCAGAGCTCCTCGGAGTTTGTCTTTGCTCTAAGACTCCTCCGATAGATGGCACCACCATAATAACCATTCCAGCAATTTTGACTTTGATTTGGAAGGGGATAAAATTTTCTTCAGACCATTACACCCATGGTAACAGCAAGAAACAAATAAATTGAAAAGCTCCTGATCCAGATAAGTCTGCCCACTCCTGCTTTATTTAAATAGATATGATTTGTTTGAAATGAATAATCTCTCTTTGTAAAATAGACAAACTTGGCAAGATTTTTTGTAATATATACACATTATAAAAAGTCGTATCAGAAACTGTACTATCTTTCATCCGTATTCACAAGCACCTTTTGTCACTCTACGCAAAGACTGTCTTTTTATACAAATGTGTGATTTTCATGTTTCTCTGTGTGAAACCCTGATTGGATGCTACTTAACCTATCGATCAATACAATTGCTTTGAAACATATCTATTACTATTTGCATACTTCTATCTATTTCTACAATAAATTACATTCTCAAGAACTCCAATTAATTCTGAACTACTTTCTTTTGCGTGTTTAACTTCTGGTAATGAATGTTTGATTTGTTTGTCACACAACAGTCATTTTTTCGCATCTGCAGCTTAATTAAACCGGGATTTACATTTTGAAAATAAGATTCTGAGCCACTACAAAGCCTAGCCGGAAAAATAAGATTTGAACATGCGATAAATCCTATCCCCTTTCGCACTGCACTTTTTAAATTAATTTAAATCTGATTTAATTTAAACACCATTCTGAAAACAGCATTTGGACTCTCTTACACTTGAAAAACATATTTGTTTAAGAAAGAAAGAAATATTAAGAAATATTTGTTTTTGTTCAAAATCTTATTTATTTTTTTTGATATTATAATTAATTATGTTTTTGATATATTCATATTTGAGATTGTTTTTAAACATTTATACGCCAAAATGACTTTTATTAAGGCTATGATATTTTAAATTATAAATACAAAATCAAAGAACGTTGTAGACACATCTATCTCTTCTGAAGTATAACATAATTTTTTAATGTCTAGTTATTAGTTTTATAAAAAATTCTGCTTCATCTTTTATATTTGGCTTCTTTTTAATTTATTTTGATCGGTTTCAAATGTGTCAAAAAACACTGAGGACAGTAAACAAAATGGATCTATATCAATTGAAACGTATTTAAATCAGTTTGTCAAACTGATTTAAGATATATTGGTTTCAATTTACCAAAATCACATATTGCCATCGCAAAATAGTTCAGTTAAGATTTTAACTCGTTTAAAAATGTAGTGCGAAGGGAGAGGGGTATCAATGTATTCTTGGTGGCAAGTATTTTTATATCATCATCAGCATTGGCACGACAGCCCTTTGTGGGCCTTGTCCTTCTTCAGAAGTCTCGGCCATTCCGCCCCTTTTTTAGAAATCGACCTCCAGTTCTTGACTTTAAGTATATTGAAGTCTTCTTCCAGGCAATCCTTCTATCTCTTTTTGGGTCTTCCTCTTGGTCTACTACAGAAAGGGGTGGTGTTGAAGACCTTTATTGGTGTTCTCTTTGTACTCATTCTCATGAGGTGGCCTGCCCATCTCATTCTAAATAGTTTTATTGATTTAATGATGTCTTCTTCTCCATAGATTTCGTACATTTCAAAGTTATACCTTTTTCACCAGGTGTTATTTTCCATGACAGCTCAAAAAATAGTTCTTAGGACCTTTCTCTCAAAAATTGCCACTGTTTTCTCTTCCTTCATCGTCAAGGTCCATGTCTCTGAGGCGTAGGTTAGAACTGGTTTAATCAATGTCTTGTATAACATTATTTTTGTCCTTCTCTTGATTAGGTGGGATTTCAAAAGAGGTCTTAGACCAAAGGAACAACCGTTTGCGGCAATGATCCTCTTTCGTATTTCAGGAATGATGCCATTTTGGTAGTCAATCTCTGAGCCCAAATAGCTGAAGTTTCTCACTGACTGAAACTTAAATGTGCCGATCATAAAAGTCTCAGACTAGTATTCTTTTTTACCACAGAACATATGATTTGTTTTTACCTTGTTTACTCTGAGCTTCATCTTCTCTGCTGCTTTTTCCAATGCCAAAAAGGCGGTCCTCAGGTCAGTTTCAGATCTTGAAATTATGTTGATGTCATCGGAGTATTTTTATATAAATGCTAAATTATTTTTGACTAGGATAACACATATGGATATATATTTAAGTACTAAAGACGCCAAGACAATAAGGTCACATTTCTGGCTATTTAATTATAAAGGCTAAGTTTCTACACTGGTTGCTGGTTCAAGTTTCCTTAAGTTAAAAATTTATTCATGAAATACAGTTTTCTATATATATATTCATGAAAATCAGTATATATATTCATGAAATACAGTTTTCTAACATGAAGTTAATAATTATTAACTATCACTAGGTGCTAATAAAAAGGCAAATATAACATTGATAAATAACTTTTGTAGTATCCAAGTGTTTTGTTAGTTCGATCAACACGTATTGTCATAAAACAAAAGAGAACGCAATAGAGATTTTGTCTGCTGGCTTAATTCTTATTCAAAAATTGCTGCAATGGAAAATGGTAGGATATGACAATTATCAAAAATAAAACGTTGCTCTTTAAAAAAAATAAATAAATAAATTTTTTGAAAAGCAAGAAAAATGGGAGACGAATGGTACACCTAGCTTAAGTCAAGGTCACTTTCCCTTTTCGAACATCGAACGTTTCTCATTCTGTGTTCCATTCACGTCATTTCAAATTACTTGCCCAATCACACTTCAATGGTGAGCGAATGGCCTTTTTATGAGATGCTCCGAACAGAGGAGTTTGGCGATCATTTTTCAACGATAGGATGACGTCATTGGTGATCATTTTTAATCGGTAAATTTTAAATAAATAAATCGCAGAACATAAAAAGAAAAAAATGCTTATAGAAAGGTTATAAAAAAGAAAATAAGCAATAATTGAGCTTCATTAAAATATCTTATTTAAAAAGAATATTTTTATTTATAAATAGGGCATCAGAATATGAGAACCCCACTAACTGTAAAAAATAGATGAAACTTTTTGTGAAACAAATATTCGTTTTTTTTTTCAAATTTAAATACAAATTATTCAACACGAATATAAAAATCATTTTGAAAGTTTTAATTAAAGAAAATAATTCATTTTTCATTCAATCTTAAAGCTTCCCTTGAACTACTTTAAAATCTAATATAATTCCATAGAGAGATTCATCATCAAATATTTGTTTGTGGTAACTTATAACATTTGAAATGAACAATTTTGAATGTTACTTTAATCCCGTGTGATATAACAAACTAATCAATTAAAACAACAGCTTATCTGTTTCTTTTTATTCCCGAACATCTAAAAGATATTTTTCGAGAAATTTCAAGGTCAAAGAAAGGTCTTATGAGCATTCTTGTTACATAGCTGCCAACTCTACTGATTTTATCGGGAAACTCCTGATTTTTCCTCATATCTCCCGATTTTCCGAAAATCTACTGATTTTGGACAATTTCAGTGAAGAACTTAAAAAACAACCGAAATTTTGTCGGAAAAAAGACTATTCAGTTGTTTTATTAGCTAAAGCAGTTTCTCTCAAAATAGCTTAAATATGCTGAAAATGGGGGGAAAATGTTTTGAACAGCAGTTCACCATTTCCTTTCGAGAAAGTGCTTAGTCAACAACGTATGAAAAAAATAAACTGCCATGAGTTATTTGAAATGTATTATATTTTTTATAAACAAAGTATTTTATAATTTCTATATTCTTTGAAGTATTTGTCATTGCATTAAATTTATTTAGAAATGTATTTTATGTAATTTTATAAGTTTAATATTTATAAATTGCACTAGTGTAGTAAAAGTTGCCCTATGAAATAAATATTGCGATATAAACGTTGATGTTTATTTTTTTACATGCTGTATATTCTTTTATTTCTCATAGTTCCTTTATGAGGTTGATGAATATTTTATTAAAATATCTAGATTAACACAAAATATGTTTAACGCAAATCATTCTCAGAATGCATTATCTGAAGAGTAAAATAGTCGTTTTGAAGCACTACCGTTTTAAGCATTCTGTTTCAAGCAAAAATGTCTCCAGTAGTGTCTCCTGATTTTTCTCTCAAAATCAGTAGAATCGACTGATTTTTTTCCTCCTAAGTAGGCAGGTATGCTGTTATCTAAAGATGTAGCTGAATTTCTGCATATTTTTTTAAGTAGGATATAAATAGTTGTTTTCATTTAGGTACTTATATTATAGCTTATGTATGCAAATGTGTGTGTAGAAATGCTGTAATATCTTCTATTATTTAAGGAACTATGTTTCGTTTTTCATAAAAAGTTTCACATGCACTTACATAAAAAATGAACTTAAGTAATGGAGAAATATTTCAATTAGATCATATTTCGAACGTTGAAAGGTAACATAAAAAAGTCGAAAGTCGAGTTGATGGTCAAGAGAAAATTATATATATATATATATATATATATATATATATATATATATATATATATATATATATATATATATATATATATATATATATATATATATATATATATATATATATATATATATATATATATATATATATAATCAGCTTTAAAATTACTATCACATATAGTCTTTTTTGTAACAAGAAGTAAGATTAAAATTTGCAATGAATTAAAAAAAACTATATTTGATATTTATGTTAGTCAAGTTACGATTTGCAATTTTTTTTATGATGAACGTAAGTTGTTCATCTTTAAATTTGCTTAGTAGGTATTTATATTTGGAATAATTTTTGACTAATAGCTATTAAAGTTAAATCAAAAATTATCCTTTTTTATTATTCTATATATAAATAGAATTATACTATTTATGTTGAAAGTTGTAATAATTATTACACATCTATTATTTATCCATAATTTATCTTATATTACTTGCTACAATTTATTATCAGTCTCCAACATAAGAAATCAATTTTTGACTTGATTTTCTTTATGTTTTCTGCTTTTTAGCCGATACTGTAAACATTGATTCTGTCTCATATATGATCTTTGGAAATTGCACAGCTATCTGTCAATCAAAATTTTCAAGCCTTGCATTGGCAATCAATGTGATGGATTGCATTACATCAGAAACATATGGTCGCGATTGAATGATTGTGATATTGGACCCACAATGCTAACTTCATTAATAAGAGTGATATTGAAATCAATGATATAGAATGATTCGATTATTTCTCCACTGCACGCTCAGTAAACAAATAGAATCATTCTTTGTTCTTTGTGGAAGTTCAATTTCGGCTACTTTTTGTCAACGAATGATCAAGTTTGTGCTCTTGTTTCTTAAATATACATCTGCAAAGCCGTGTGTTTGGAAGTTTTCTTCATTTTATCACCTTTAATAATGCTTCTTCTTCTGCTTCTTCTTAGAGTTGGGTTTGTATGTCATTGGGCACCTCTGCTTTTATCAGCTTTTTGTATTGTTAACTCCAAACCCAATGTTTCCAAGTTCCAGTTGCTAGGGTCACCCACTTTATTAATAAAGTCCGATAACCCTTTAATGGAGTCTAGGTGTAACTCTCTAGTATGGATGATGCCTAAAGAAGCTAATCTAGGGAGGGCAAGGGCCTCGCATTCGTAAATGATATGCTTGGCCGTTTCCTCTTGCGTATGACATTTCCTGCAGATAGGGTCTTGCTGAAACAGTCCCATTTTATGGAGTTGTTTTCTGAAACAGTAGTGCCCAGTTATGAAGCCTACGATTACATGTATCTTCTGCCTAGAGCATCTTAGAATTTCAGAGGTAATCCTTGCTGATGATCCACAGATCATACTTTTAGTGTGGGTTTGACCAGGAGTGTTGAGCCAAGCAAGCTTCATTAATGCGGCTTACTATTTGTGGAAAGTGCTTGTGGAAGACATTACGTGGAAAATGTTCCAAAAATTTTTCAACAGCTTCCTACTATTAAGCTTCCACCACTTATTGGTGCAGAACTGTTAGCCAAATGGTTAGAGCTCTGGCTCTAACCACATTTGGCGTGGATATTTGCAGTGGTTCGAAATTCCTTTTATACTATGAGTCGTCATGGGCAAAAAATGACTGCTGAACGACAAGTTAACTAACTAGCTCGCTTGACGGAATTACTTGTATTTATATATAATATGTAAGCTTACGTGTCTGTGTCATCAAAGTCAAAGTGGATAAAAGAATGTAATCTTTGGGCAAATAATCAAAGACAATATTTTGAAAATTAAATACAAAAAGCCCAACATTAATACAAGAGTTTTGTAAATATTAATTGTAAAGGCTTCAAATGAATGAAATAAGGCTAGAAATTGTCAAAAATCAAAATGTTAGAAGCTGTTTCTACATTCGAATGCTGAAATGGCGACAAAATAATCTATGTTCGTCTTAGTTACTTATTTATTCAATTCCCATTTCACATTCCAATTTTCATAAATGGTCCGATGTTTAATTTAAGTTTTTATGGTCTCAGTTAATTCGATTTAGTTAAACCAGGAGCTGAATTCTAACTTTCAGAAATAAATTCGTATTCACTTATTCGCAAAGAAATTTCAACTGTTAATCTAAATAAAATATGTGAATTATATTTTAATGCATCACATGCAAGATTTCCTTTTGTGTTCATTTATTGCGCAAGTTTTAACGCCATCTGTCATCGAAAGGAAACTTAAAGTTGAAAATTTTCCTTCATTTTTCTGTTGCTTCTAGGTTTTCTCTTTTGACAATTGTCTTGAGAAATGACATTAAACAGAACATGTAAAATATTACTGATTGATGAGAATGTGTTTTCCAATCCGTGCGTCAGATGTGGTAAAGGAAACAGCAAAAATAATGACGGGTAACAGTTAAAAATATGCTATTTGACAGTGTTTTCGCCAATTGTAGATATCAGTTAGTAATTTTAATCGAATTTCATCTGAGGAAATATGTATTATGCAAAGTCATCTCTATTTATTATAGTCGGGGTTTTTTTTACATTATAACAAGTAATTTTATTTCTTATACATAAAATGTACTTTTAAAAATGTATAAAAAAATGTAAAATGTTAAAACAAATTAATACTAAATTCCTTTGAATATTGTACTTATGTAATTACAAAATATATAAGTACAATTCTTAAGTATCCAACAAACTAAATATTTTTCTGATAAAAAAATCCTATACAATTAATGCTTCAAATTGATATGTATTTGTAATTTTTTAAGGAAAATAAACTCTTTCTGAACACATATAGATTAAAAAATATGTTATAGGTATAAAATAACGTTATCCCCTTATATGGTGCAAACTTTTAGCAATTTATCAAAAACTGAAAAATTCTTAATGACCAAAAATATATCATTAACGATTGATAACTGAAACACTAGTGTTTCTGTAGAGGTTAATTAATAAAGCAATTAACACAAAATATGCTAATTTTCTCCATACCAAATAATGAGCTACTGATGGTTCAAGCTTTATGAAACTTATCTTGTGTTCTTTTTTGAATATATATTAAGTAAGAAAGCGTAAGCTTCAGTGGCTCAGTAGCTTTACGCCACTTCCCGTAAGCTCAGCAAAGTGAAGCATCATTTGCCGCGGGCAGTGGTTGGGAGGGTGACCACGGTGTACTCTCCTTCACTGGGTTGCTGGAACTCCGTGGGTTGGGGACGTGTCCACGTTAATCTGTGACGTCCAAAGTCGATCCACTGGTGTGGCGTGGATGTGGAGAGGAGGGTGCCAGTTTAGGTGTGGCCTCGTCACCTGACCGTGGTTCAAAATCACGAGGCACCGTAAAAAGAGCAAAGTCATACTTTCACCTTCGTGGTGCTCTGATCCAAACGAAAGATGCTCCCTATTGACTTAATTCGCACTGCAAAAGCAAAAACTAGCTTGGCTTGTCCAAATGTCATAGGAAAACAACAACAAGATACTTGCATATGAGGTCATCGGACTCTGGCAGATGAAATTATATGCTTACTTTTGCAGAGGGGAATTGAAAATAAGCATGAATTGCGATTCATCTTGTGAAAAGTATACAGTAATTCTCCATGAGTTAATATACGTGCTCGTTACATCTGTGGAATCGAAAGTCCTGTGGTCAGTCGTTGAGCAGTTACTATGGGTGCAATGGTCTGGAGAAAATTTCCTTCCCCTTCAGATCAATGTCAAAATTGAGGGAGTGGATTCTCTGGTGGTGCATTCTATCGGAGAATTTAAAAAAGAGCAAAGACATACTTTCGCCTTCGTGGTGCTCATATCCAAACGAAAGACGCTCTCTATTGACTTAATTCGCACTGCCAACGGCATAGCAAGCTTGGCTTATCATAAGCAACAACAACAACAGTAAGTCATTTTAAAAATAATGCTTCAACTGTGATAAAGAGAAAGAATGAATGGAAAAACAATTTTATTCATCCAAACATTTCATTTCAGTAACGAAAAAATAAAATATAAATTTTTCCGGCAGTATCGCCAAGGTTAGCAAAAAGTTACCAAGAAATATTAACACTTTCTTTTATCTCAGCTTACGTTTTTTTTATTTCTACATCCATAAAATGATACAAAATCACAGCAATATTTTATAGCATCCAATTCCCATTCTTCTCTTAATAACACAACGACCTGCATTTTTTAGCTTTAAAATTAATATTTCCCCTATCTGATTAACTGCAACGTTTTGTTAATACATGATTACACCATTTACGTGTCTCACGCTCCAACAGCAAAAACTAGAGATCAAACACATCATCCGGAATCTTTTTTCTATTCTATTTGCCACCAAATCTTCTTTTGGTCGCAATGTACATAGCTTTTTCTTCCAACTTCCAGTGGATGAGATAGGCGAAAGAGTTAGCTGCCGAGAAAAGAAGAACGTGACACAATGGAAAAGCAAGATATCCCAACAAAAGGGATTGTTACCTCCGCATCTGCCGAGAAGAGGCAATCCGAAAGTGCCCACAGTGGTCCATTGTCGAAGCTCTCGGGATACTGTTTCCGCGTCTGGATCGGAGATAAGTCACTGAGGTTAATTGATTTTCAACGAGCTTTAATTTTGCGGAATGAATGGAAGAAAGAAAGAAACAAGTACCGTTTTCACGCAGCTTGTTAAGTGTAATTGGAGTTTTTTTTTGTAAGCGTATCGTTTCCATTATCTCCGTTACGCATTAAGACTCAATTTTGTGTTCTGAGAACAACCGATATGAACAGGCGCTTTCCCGTTAGAACTCGTGTTGCCTTACGATGTAACCTGAGTCAAACTCAATTTGCTGCGCTTTATTTTGTTTCTTTCGGATTAATATGCGTTCTGTAATTGACTCTGAATCGATAAGAAAATACGTTTCCGGGAAACTTAGGAGTATTGTTTTCAAATAGTTTATATATATATATATATATATATATATATATATATATATATATATATATATATATATATATATATATATATATATATATATA
Organism: Latrodectus hesperus; assembly: GCA_037975125.1. NCBI lineage: Eukaryota > Metazoa > Arthropoda > Arachnida > Araneae > Theridiidae > Latrodectus > Latrodectus hesperus. Next base: position 3,385 of record JAJQOW010000458.1, on the reverse strand, counting down.
TTTACACTCGCTTTCAAAAATTACGCACAAAGATGTAAAAGGCAAAAAAATCAACAAATACTGCTTTGATTGACACAAAATTCGGCAGGAAAGTAGCATTTATTTTTATGCATAAAATAAAATCAATAATTATATACAGAAATGAAAACAATATTAAATTTTTGTAAGTTATCGGATAATATGACATACTGGAGATTTAAACACAATTTTGTATAAAATGAAAATAAACAGCATGAAATGAAAAAAGGACATTAATAGGGTATGTGATGCCTCCTCATCTGTATACAAAGTTTACACCTTGTGATCAGGCTTTCAATTAAGTGGTCAACCACCGTTTTATTAAGCAATGGCCATTCTTCATGTAGAGCAGTTTCCAGCTCAATAAGAGTGTCTGGAAGTGGGAAACGTGAAAATACAGCATGGCCGAGAGCATCCCAAAGATTTTCACAATGGGATTAAGGTCCGGAGAATATGCTGGGGCCACGCCATACGCGCAATTTCTTCACTCTCCAGGAAGTCATTGACGATGCCAGCTCCATGGGGACGTGTGTTATCGTTAATTAAAACAAAAGTAGGACCAACTGCTGCAGCGTACAATCTCACAGTGGGTTCTAGAACTTCATCTCGATACCGGACAGCCATCACAGAACCCCGTTTAAAGATGTGCAGGTCTGTGCGGTATCCTAATGAAATTCCTGTCCACACCATAATGCTTCCACCTCGGAATGCTTGATGTTCGGTGATGTTTTGGGGCTGATTGCGTGTTCCTTGTTCACGCCATCCTTATACGCTTGTCATCTGGCTCCAGAGCAAATCTTGAGTAATCAGTAAACATGACATTGCCCCAGTCAGACACAATCCAATTGACATGTTCCCGACACCACTTTAATCGTGCCTCTCTTGATTGTGGGAGGATAGACAAACACAAACTCGAGGTACCCGAGCGTACAGTCCACAGGCGTTTGCGATTCCGCTTGGCTAAAATCGCAATATATCGATCTTCCGCGGGGTTTGTAACCCTTGGGTGACCGGGTACGGGCCTTCGGACAACTGTCTGTGTGGTTTGGAATTTGTTTCCATAAACGGGAAATTACAGAATGATGAACGCCGAAGAAAAGAGCAACATCTGAGATCGACTGACCTGCTTCAATGCACCCCACAGCACGCCAGCGCTCAGAATCTTCCATTTGTCTTCTGAAAGTCATAGAAACATGTATGTCTTGAAAACAAATTGTACGAAAGTTTTAAACACCTTGTATCAGCACTTACAATCAACTTCTGTAACCCTTCATAAAGCTGGTATCATATAAGACTGCCCTTTTTGCATATTTCTTGACATGAAAGCGCGATTGGCTGTTACCTAACATGTTTTCATACTTCCATCTACCTCTGCAGTGATTTGCATCCTCTTCAATTCTGATTGGCTCCCGGAAATTAGCATTTTCCTTTCTGTGCTTAACTTTTGGAAGTGAGTGTATATAACTATTTTGATTCTAAAAAAACATTCCAGAATTCGAATTCAGTTTCCTTCGACAATCCTTTTTTTGTATCTTTTTCGTCTCCATTGAACACATACAAATTCCCCCTCCCCCTGTATTTAACTATTTGCCCAATGTATGTATAGTAAAGACAGCCGTATATTTCCTATAAGTCTCGTAACATTCAAAGATAGTGTATTTTCAACATTCATGATACCATAGTCAGTTACAGGCGAATTTTATGGAAGAGGATCGAGGCTTTTTCAATCTGTTGTCATAGTAACTGGAAAAAAGTGTGGTATAGCAAAGCTTACATTACTTAAAACAAAACACATTTCGAATATTACTAGAATTATCCTTAAACTGCCGATAGAAATTTCTTAAATATTATGGCCGATAAGATATTTGACCTTGAAATCATTAATTCGAAACAGACCATTTCGCAACAAAAATTATCTGCAATTGTTATAGTGATTCATTTGTATCAAACAAACAACTTGATAGAATGGAAATAATTTAGATAGCATTGAACTTTAAGATTTAGTGACCTCTACGACTCTTAAATTCAGCTAAATAGTTGGTTTTATGTTATACTTATGTTAAGTATTTTAAAATTATATACCTTCAACATTAATATTTTATAATTCGTATTGTTGTCATGTTTATATCTTTATCTCATTGCGTAAAATAAGTAATAATTTCATTTAATGACAATATGGTAATAAATATCTGATATTAAACCTATATAAAAAATATGAAAATTGAACAAGCACAATTAGAAAAATTACAAGCAAAAGAGAAATTATGTTTTCTTAAAATTCGAAGATAATTTTCTTTAAAAAGCAATATTTGTCTGATGGGTTATGTGAATAAAATTTATAGCTTTAAAGTGTATCATCACAAAGATTACTTTGCAAATAGGGAATGAGATGAACTTATAAATATGTATCTTATATGGGCGCTTCTCCTAAATTAATATTTTTATTAAAAATTATATATTTACGTACTTATAAATCTCTGATATGTTATTTCCGGATGTTTCTAAATAGTTTTTAGTCCTATATTCAATACTCTTTGGGAAAAAATTCAGTTCTTATTTATCACCTAAGCCGTGCTAAACAAGTATTACAGACTATTATTCAGAAGCAAGTAAAAATTTTAAATTTTAATTAATTTTAAATTTCAATTTAAAAAAGCCTAAAGCTTTGAACTTTCATAAAAAATATTAAATTTTGCGAAAGAAAAAAATTAATATACTAATAATATAAAGTGATATTATTAATGAAAACATTTGGAACATTAAGCCTATTAAGCATCACTCCTTGTAAGCTAGTACCATGCAGTTGAATGGAATGTCCACAAGGTGTCCATTTATTCGTTTAGGCTTGAGTAAAAAACCGCAAGCTTTTGTGCCACCAATAGTGCGATGAATGAATGACGGATATGGACAGCGTAGTGGAACGACACTGTCTTTACTGACGAATCTCATTTTTACTTGCAACATCACGTTGGTCGGATTCGAGTCAGGAGAATTGTGGTGAGAGACTATTGGACTGTTGCTTTATGCAGTATAACTCTTGTTCTGCACCAGATATTATGGTTTAGGATGTTATTGGATTTCATTCCTGTATCTCTCAAATACGCATAGCCGGTACACTGAATAGCCAAAGACAGCGGTACATTTCTAAACCTTGGTCCACCCCTGCCTTCATTGTTTACCCTCAGTCCTATTCCGTCAGGACAATGCAGCATCGATTGAAGCACGCAGTGGTCAAGAGTGCTTCATAACCTATCAGATTGAACTGCATCCTTGGCCAGCTTATTCTGCCAATATATCGCCAATCAAAAACATATGGCCCATTCTTGCACAACAACTACCTGATATACATCATTCTCTGCTACACCAG
>JAJQOW010000457.1:0-112138 GCA_037975125.1 Latrodectus hesperus | reverse complement strand
AAAACAGTGAAAATTTCAATATTTTTCAACAGAGCATAAAGGAATATTTTCGAAATAAATTTGCTCCAGAATTTCAATATCGGAAAGTAAAACAAAATAAAAAGCCAAAACTAAGATTAAAAAATTATAAATAAATTATTCAAATTTATTTTTCAGTGAGTATAAACAAATTTTGCAGATCCTAGATATTGTTTTGAGAACCACTGTGGAAATTCGGTAAAAGTTTACAATTGGATACCACTTAATTTTTTCTAGATTTTCTTACGACAAAGTAGGCAACAAAATGTGATCCTCAAGATGATTACTACACAAAGCTTAACTGAGTACAAGGGTTACCAGAAATTAAACTTTAAATTACCAAACCATGGGATACCAGATTCTACACCAAACAATTTTAAGTAATGTTTGATTATATTTAAAATTTATTCAATATAATATATATATATATATATATATATATATATATATATATATATATATATATATATATATATATATATTAAAATAGTTAAATTGGAATCTCATGCAGATTTTCACGCTTAAATTTTAGCAATATCCCATATGCGTACGTGCCAACTTTCGGAAAAGTACTTCAGTAAAACGTTTCGGGTGTCAATATAACATTACTATCAGATATATATTTACATAATTTAATTAACTAAGTTAATTACTTGACTATTAATTTTATATTAATTACAAATAAATTATTAACTAATGAAAATGCAGATGTTAAAAACTTAATTGCTCTAAAGATTTAATAATTAAAATCCAGGGATTCTAGAATGCATTCATAATACAAAACCATTTGTGCTTAATGAATATTAAAATGTTATCAATTACAACCATTTTTTGTCAATGCATTCATAATAGTCTTTCCCAGCCAGCATTGAGAGTCGATCAAGTAAGCGCTGTATCACGTCATCAACTACGCCTCCGTTACATGGTAATATGCTTTGACTATTTAGAGTGAAGAGGACTGCACCGAAGTGAAAATAAATCTATCTCAGTTGAAGTGCTGTACTTGCGTATGAGTTTAATGTAAATATACAAACTCCTTCAGATAACCCTCACAAATCCTATTCTGTAACCTCAAAATGGTGTGAGGGTGTACACAGGTAGCACAGGTGATGTACATCTGGAACCTAAACTTAGTTTAGGTTTCTGGTAGGGTCACCCATGGCGAGAAGGCTGTGCTAATACATGCGGCTAATACAGAAAGGTAACCCAATTCAAGGTGTTAGGCTCTGTGCTGATGGATGAATGGAACCAGGTTATGGTGACGCTAACGGGCCCTCGAGGTACCAGGCAAAACCTCGTTGTATGTTTGCCTTTCACCTGTACAGAGAGGCTATGCAGGTGGTACTGTATATTTTCCTTCCAGTTACTAGGTCAATTATGGATGACGAAAATAAAAAATGAAAATGATAAAAGAGGATTGGATACATCTCCTGATGTTATCCAATCAGCCAGCGAAACAGTTTCTAAGGAACAGAACCCCGGCAAAAAGGAGAACACTGGCAATCTGGCTGCTGAAGGAAGTGGAGTTACTGCAAGGCAGCACACTGGCACCACAGTTGGAGAGACGCAATCTAAGGCGTCGTAATAAAGCAAAGGAGCAGGTGGAGACTGTTCAGAAGGTGGGTGGCACCAAAAGACTTAGGTCTGAGGTTTCAACCACTTCTCCAATTAACACTGCCTCCAAAAAGCCCAGGGATGATCATCAACCTGGGACTTTTGCTCAGGCTGTTAAAAGCCATAAAGTAACTATTGTGAAGGATGGTTTCCCAACCACCAAACTTAACAAGGAGGATGTTGACTCCATACAGCTGGAGATTCTGACCAGGACAGATGAGGTCCCTATAGGAAATCATTTGCCTAGGGTTCGAAGCTTAAGCTTAGTGTCTGGGGTACTAATTCTCCTATGTGATGACCTCGAAACTATGGAATGGATTAAAAAATCCTTTCATGGTAACAAGAGTCTGTTTGGTGGTGAGGGGCTCAGTGTCCTGGATCCCAGTGATCTACCTAAACCGGTAAAGGTGGCCTTTAAGACAAGGGGCACTCATACCAAAGATCCTGCCGTCTTTCTGAAACTGCTAAATAGATACAACCCGGAGTTGAAGTCTTTAGAATGGTGTACTCTGCAGAAATCTGTAGACACATTCTATTCGATGGATCTTCGAGGTTAATATGGAAGTCTTAGAAGCCATTAAAAAGACAAATTATAGTGCCTATACTGGTTTGGATTGGGGAACCTTCAAAATTCTCCGGAACCCAAACCAGAAGGATGTACAGAGCATTGAAGAGATGGAAGTTGTGCAAGAAAATGCAACTTCCTCTCAAGTAAGTAAATCCTCTCCTACTTCTAGTAAGGAAAGCAAATTACCTAACCTTGAAGAACTAGATTTATATTCTGGTTCTGATATAACCCTGCAACCCAGCTCTCCTCTATCTGAGAGTGAGATAGAAAAGGTTTTGCAGGAAACTCAAGTAAGTAAGTCCCCTATTTATGGAGACTTGGGAAGCAATGCTTTTTCTTAGCTTCTTTGGGTGCCGCAATGGTAAGTATCATCAAAGTAGCACAGATCAACCTTCATCATAGTCGATCAGCTTCAGCTATTCTTAGCAAGATGATGACTAGAGGGGAGGTTGACATTGTTTTAATTCAAGAGCCATGGACTTCCAATGGTTCTGTTTTGGGCCTACATGTTCAGAGTTTTAACATATTTTATGATAAATGTTGTTTGAGACCAAGAGCATGTATTGCTATTAGCAACAAACTAAATGCCCTCATTCTGGTCAATTTCCTAAATGGGGATAATGTTGCTGTAAAAGTATCCTGTTTATTGCAAGGAATCAAAGATGAAATTACCTTTATGTCTTCATATCTTCCTTTTGATGATAAAGACACATTTAATGAGCAAATTGTCATTCTTTTAGATTATAACAATTTGAGTAAGAAACTCATCATAGGATGTGATACAAATGCTCACCACACTATGTAGGGAAGTAGTGATTGCAACAGACGTGGTGAGGATCTTTTAGAATACATTTTGTATTATAATCTATTTATTCTTAATAGAGGTAATGAACCCACCTTTATTACTATGAATAGAAGAGAAGTCATTGACATCACTTTATGTAACAGTAAGTGTGCTGACTTTATTAAAGATTGGAAAGCGTCAGATGAAATAAGCTTATCTGACCACCAATACATTAGCTTTTCTGTTTTAGGGGCAAACAGACTAGAGGTGGTAGGTAGGAACCCAAAAAATAACAACTGGGGTTCCTACAAAAAAGATCTAGAAGATCTTATTTGTAACACAATTATAAGGTAGATTATGTCGATCACACATGAAATCTTACTGGTGTCCGCTCAGCAATTCTTTTAGTCCTTAGAAAAGTAGGACTATATGAATCAGAGCTCGAAATACAAGCAAAAGTTTCTACAATGATATTGGCAATATCTACCGGTGAGGAATGTACAGCAACTCCAGTTTTTAAATCAAGAATGCAATGATCCTGATAAATACCATTGGCTGCTTTCATTTTCCTCCACAACTGTTTGCTTGATGTCAATGTGGTAATTGGTGACACATAACAAATCCAAGATTCCCTCAGACTCTTAAATCTAACTCTACAAGCAAGTGCTTTGGCTTTCTTGAAAGCAATAAGATTCTCCTTGGTTGGGTATCTTCGAAATATATTCCCTTGCTTCCTTTGTTTCTTATATGAGAGTTGACATTCTTCACTCCACAAAGATTTCCAGTGTTTATGTAGAATGATAGAATTTTTAAGGATAGCAACATCCACAGCTCTGATTATTGTGTCAGTGATGTATTTAACAGCATCATCTATCACATCTGTCTTAACTCTTGTCTCGCTGATCACAGCCATTTGCGTGAAAAGAGTACATCAGCTCAACTATACATGTAATTAGGTGGGTTGTGACACACACTATTACTTCCAGCCTGAGACAGATTAGAGGGAAATGATCACTATTGTAAAGGTCATTTCTGACAGCAAAATTCAGCAATGGGAGGTGTGATGGAGAACTGTTAGCCTTTCAATGCAGTTTAAATATTCATAGATAGCTATCCTGATATAAATACTGACAATTTGGCTAATTGCCAAAGAGTTACAACTATAAATAGAGCTACTATTATTAAGAGCTTAATAAGGCAAAAGAAACACGAGCTAGTTGATAAGTTGTTTTATTAATATTAAACATAATAAAACACACAACAAAAATTCAGATAACTTATTCATTATCATTACAAATAAAAATAAACAAATTATTATTCCCAGGCATTACACATTGACCAAAAAGAAAAACTATCAGACACCAGAGGCATACAAATGCATCGAACAAAACCCCCTTAGCTGATTCTCTCTCTCTTAATCTGTTGCTTTTAAAATACCTGAGATAAACCTCCTTTGACAAACTGGCATGGGTATATAATGATAACAGTTAAATAAAACAAAATTAAATTTGAATAAAGCAATGCCAGATCAGCAAAGCTCTAACTGCATTAGCAATACAAGACTTTGTCAAAAGTACGCCAGTAAGAGATAGTAGAAAAATTAATTTAAATAATATGGTGATATGAATACTGGATACAGAAATTTAGAGTGTAAGTATGATATCCCCCTCTTAAGTGATTTTTTGCCAAATCTAGCATCTTTTTTTATTACAGTGATGCTAAATTCAGTTTTTGCTATTTCTCAGATTTTTTAGTTGCCAGATTTTGTTTTCCTTGTGTTTTACATCATTTTAGGTCATATATATACTTCTTTTCAATGGCAATTTTCAGCTAAGTTGTTCATTTTTTTATCGGATGTAAAGTGCTGCAATTTAAATCCTGTTTTTTCATATTTATATTTATTTCACTTCGGATTTAGCGTGGAATATAAATATTGTGTTTTATATTCACATTTTTTATTTTGCTGTGGACATAATGCCGGAATTTTAATACTGTCTTTCATATTCATTTTGCTTTTAACTGTGGATATAACTTCAATTCTAACTGTGGCAGGAACTTCAATTCTGTCTATCGCATTTGTTTCATATTTCTTTGTGGATATAGCACCAGAATTTTAATCCTGTCTTATTTTCGTGCTGTATTTCACTATGGATATCGTACCAGAAATTAAACTGACTTTTATATTCATTTCGGATTTCGCTGCGCACGTAGAGCACCGGAAGAAAAATAAAAGAGAATTTTATTTTAATTATTTTCTGCATTCATAGAAATCCTAGAACTGTATGTCAAGTATTTAAATTTTGGACAGTAAATGAAATTATAGAATCATTCTATTTTTTGGAATTATTCTAGATTTCTCTACTTTTATGTAGCAATGATTTGTAACATTCTATCTTAAATCACTGAAATTCATTCTTTTATTTATTTTTAACTAGATGATATTAAATGTAATTATTTTTATTGCTTTATTTCCTTTAATTTTAATTCTGAAATATTTTTAAATAGAATCTTTAATTCTCATTACGATTATGTTTTCTTATATATTGTTATGTTGAGCAATTTCTAATTGGGGGGATATTTACACGGTTGTTATTGTTTTCTTAGCTAGTGTTAGGCCTAGTAATTCAAAATCGGGGAAAACTCTGGTTTCTTACGCCGATTGGTACTTATTCTGGCTTGCTACTTTTTTCATCGCCAAGTGATGACAAAAAAGTCGCAATGATCACCAATAGAGAGGGATACCCTACTAATTCCAAATTTAGTTTAGATAAGCATTTACAAGTACAAATAGCTAAGTCAAGAGAGTGAAATGTCCATGTAGGTTCATGGAAATAAATTTTCTCATAAGTATTAAACAGATAAAAACAGTTGTCAGAAATAAACTGTTCTTTCTGACGATCATGAAAATTTGTATCATGGCTACCCCACAGAAAATTATGGACGTAAAAATCACCAAGCAATAGAAATGGAGTTGGGAGTTGATCAACTAAGTCATTCATAAGACCAAATGAGGTCATCCAAATAGAGATCAACAAAGTCAAATTCCATTTGGATTATCTCCTTTGGTAGTAAATAAAGGCTACCTGGGGCCTGAGCAGCTACCAGGCGCGTCAGCAGGTGGTGGATCGCCGAACATCCTGTAGGAATGACAGGATAGCCTTGAATATAAAATCAGAGGCCATGAACCAGCTCCCATAAACCCTGGTGTTATGCGACCCGTGCCTAGGGCTATTTGGCACCACGATAATGGTGTCTTAACGGAGCTTCTAGTTGCCTGGCAAACTTTTAGAACTTTTTGTCTTGCCAGTAACTTAGGGAATGCTGGGTGGACTGTTATATTACCTGAGCTTATTAATTTTTATCTTGTGGCTGAAAAGATACAAGAAATAAAAAAACTTTCTGCATTTGCAGGTGAAGCCTCTGAAGTAGACCTTGCTGAAAAAGACAAGGGAACTCAGAGGCAATCTAGAGAAGGGGCAGCAATGAATCCTTCACAGGAGGTAGAAATGACCTCCAAACCATCTTCTTTTGGTAAAAGTCAGGAAGCTATCACTAGCATAACTGACTCTCTGACAAGAATCATGCTTAAAAAGAGATTTTCTGGTGCCCAGAAAAGAGGATGCAAGAGGAAACAGCCAAGCATATCATTTACGAATGCAAGGCTCTTGCCCTCCCTAGATTAACTTCTTTAGGCATCATCCATACTAGAGAGTTACACCTAGACTCCATTTAAGGGTTATTGGACTTTATTAATAAAGTGGGTGACCCAAGCAACTGAAACTAGGAAAAATTGGGTTTGGAGTTAATAGTACAAAATGCTGTTAAAAGCAGAGGTGCCCAATGACATACAAACCCAACTCAAAGAAGAAGCAGAAATAAAGGCTACATATCATGATTAGACATGTGATGTAGATTCTCACAGCCACAACCTGGAGTGTAGTTCTTAACTGATGTGCTGTACTGGGGTAATTGTTTGATGTCATTATACAAACTCCACCAGACACAACAACACCACCACCATCATCATAATCCTTTCTGTAGCATTGAAAACCACGCATTTTGGTGATAATTGCGGGCTTCAGGAATGTTTCTTGGAGAGTCATACAAGCGGGGTTGTAGCGAGAGATGGATTTGATGTCATCAATGCGAGACTAAAACCCATGACAATTCCAGGAAACAAAGGAAGGCATAAATGGAATATATTCTAACCTTTATCACTGTTGTTCATTGTTATCTCAGATGAATCTTTAGAATTGAAATCATCGTCTGATGGATACAGTTTGATAGTGTCTGCATGCAAACAGAGAAGAGATTTTTTGTTACATAGGAAGACTTTCTAGGGCCTTCCTATGCAATTTTTAATTTTCTAGCCTTTAAGGCTTTTGATTTCGCCAAAGTTTAGTTGGCAATTACTGTTGTGATTGTGTTTAATGTTTTTTGCTTCTAAGGTAGTCTTTTTATATTAATGGATTCAGTTTCTGTTGGAGTTCAGTAAGATCTAGTGATCTTCTTAACTGCTGTAGCGTAACTAGTGCCAGATTGAGAAGTAAGTGATAAGACTATTTGATGGCTTCTTAATAAGAGACCTTATTCTTTATTTTATTGCTGTGATTTCCTTTTCAATCTGCCAGGCTGGAAGAGATCAAAAATAGGAGGAGTTATCGCCTTGGCAGTTGACATACACCTCTTTAGCGTAGCAGGTAATACCATCATGGCCAACATTAGAATAACGGGCTAGAAGTTTTTCCTTACAAGCTAATTTTGAATGTCCGAAGCATTGACATTGAAAACATCTCAAAGGATTAGGAAAGTATGGTCTCACAGAATACTGCAAATAAGCAACTTTTCCATGTTGTGATAAATCTGGAGTGGCAAATGTCAAAACTAGATGGTTCGTTTTCAATACGATGCCATCTCTTTTGATTGTCATTTGTTTCACAGTGTATACTTTTTGACATTTAAGATTATCAAGAATCTCATCAGTAGACGTATATAATAAAACCTCTGCTGTAATCACACCATTACAAAAATTTTAATTCTCCTCGTGACGCTGTTACAATGACACATTCATATCGCCCAGAGTTCTCATCATCAGTATAGATTGCCTTTCAGAGGCTGTCTCCAGTAATAGATCCACCAGATCTTTTCTTCAGTGATTTCACTTCACCAAGGAAAGCAGAAATGCTTTTTCCAATTACAAAAGCAGAAACAAACTGAAAAGTTCCCTCCTTTTTTAAGAAAACAAAAAATTTCATAGAACACATTGATAATTCTTCCTCCCGTGGGAGTGAAGATAATGTAGGTAGCTCCATGTAGCAAAAAGTTAAAATTCAGGGACCAGGCGGCACCACGAAGCCCTACAAGGGATACAGGTTAATTGTACCTATGCTAGTCAGTCCCTATACATCCTCAAAAAAGGATTCATTCCTGAACTTGTTTCCACCCTTTATGAGTCTCCCAGTAATTTTACGGATCACTTCACCCATAAAGCTAATTGATGTGCTGAAGACCACAATACACCTCCCGTTTACCTGAAGCAGAGGTCAAAGCAATGTGTTGGTCATTGCCGGCCTCAATTACCAGGACCCTCCTTTCCAGAGACATGGGTCTCCCCGCACGGCAAACGCATGGGTGATTTAATCCCCAAGAGAAGCTAATAGCAACAGAGCGATGAAAGCTACTCAAGTAGTCCTCAATCTCATACAAGGCAATCACAACAAGGGAGAAGAGGAAGAGAAAGAATAGAGAAGAAAAAAGAAGAGGACAGATCACTGGGGTACCTCGAGATTATGATACTCGTGTTTACCTAAAGAAGGTAAACCCCTTGAAAGGCAGAAAAAGCAGAGGAGAAGGAAAGAAAGAAGAGATCAGATCAATGGAGCCCCTCGGAATAGTGACGCCCATGTTTACTAAAAGAAAGTAAAACCTTTGAGAGGCTGAAATTAATTTAGAATTGCAATAATTCTTCAAGATTTTGCTATGAGTTTTGTATATTTTTTATATTTATACTTGAAAGGTTTATGTTTGAAGAAAATGAAGTTTTATTTTCAAAGTGAATAGAATTCAAGCACTTGAATTTCCATATTTATGTGAATCTAGTGTCAAAATATATACAGATGTTGAAAAATATTGAAATTTTTGTTCATTAATATTGATAATTATTTTTAATATAAATTGAATTTTTCATTTCATGTTTTCCTCAATTTGGAGCACAAGTGCTGATATTTCAATTTTTGAATAAAAATAATCTGTAAAATATTTATTCTTACATTGTCAGCTTACAATAGAAAGAGTTGAAAATTCATTTTTTAAGGTCTGATTTAGTTACCATTTAATGAACAATGTATGACAAACGTAATTTTATTAAACAATCAACCAGAATGCTACAAATAAAGTAGAAAATCAAGATTCGTCTGGTTACATTCATTGTGCAAAACATTTCATATTTAGTTACAAAAACACGCAGAAAGGAAAAGTCCACTTTTCAGTTTTTTCCTTAGAAGTGAAACATTAAAAAGCATATATTTTAATCCATTCAATATAGAAATTGGTCATAAATAAAAATACTTAAATTAAAAAAAAAAACAGAAATCATTGCTGTATTTAACACACAGATTACTTTTAATCTTATTCAAATGCAACTTTAGCAATTTGCGTGTACTTACTTATAAAAAAAATATTTGTTCAAAATATCTTTATTTACATTTTTAATACCAAGCATGTTGTTTTTAGGGATGTTTTTGAAATATTCAGTTAATTTATTTCTCATCATTTCTATTATAACTATTTGCAAATTCATTACTTTAAAGAAGTTTGTAATTATTTTAAACAATTATTTTAGAAAATTCTCTGTAATAAATAAATATACTCCATATCATATATTTTTAAACAGACTAAATTTGTTTCACAAATGCATGCATATTATCTTAAAATTATATAACATTTCTTAATTTGGTATGTAAAACAACGAATGGAAAAAAATTGATTGCTTGTCGATAAGTATAGTATTTATGGTATACACATTTACGTTTTCATGAAAATTACGGCACACCTAGCGCAGTGTATTACCCTCAAAAGATAAAGATTTGTCAGGGAGAAAACTTCAGCACTTAAGTGGGGTGAAATGACCCTCTCCTTTCTTTCGGTCAATGGGATAGGAAATGTCATCTTCACACGCCGCCCTAGGAGCAGTTTTTTGAAACGGTGACGCCGGGCTCAGAAGGTTAAAGATATGGTGAATTATAAATCAAATAATCTTTCATAACAAGAAACGTCACCGATAAGTAAATCAGTTATAACACAACTACAAACTTAAGAATGTAACATAATACTTATCATTCACAAGCTATTACATTAAAAAACATCAATTGTTAAGTAGTACCGTTGAGTAAAACAAGTGTAGGACATACTTTAATGCTCAATTGACTGTTGATCTAAATTCCACTACACAAGTATAAATCAAAAAATTTCATGTTAAAACTTTATTTTTGATAGAAAACGATGATTAACGATAGAAACGAATAAATTATGACATCAAGCCCAGATATAAAAGTAAGGAATATCGCAGGAAATTAAAAGTAATGTGAATACTATGCAATAACAAATAAACAAGGTCGCTTCAGAATAACCATTACTTCTCAAAGAAAACAATATAAATATGAGCGAATCTAATAACATACAATACATGATAAGTTAATAAATGAAATAGAAAATCAAAGGAATATCGCAGGAAATTAAAAGTAATGTGAATACTATGCAATAACAAATAAACAAGGTCGCTTCAGAATAACCATTGCTTCTCCAAGAAAACAATATAAAATGAGCGAATCTAATAACATACAATATATGATAAGTTAATATATGAAATAGAAAATCAAACTAGAATATTTAATTTATCATGCGATTTTCTAACACAAAGGATAGAAAGCTAGCTTACCTCGTCATAACTCATTTATTGTTTTTAAGATAAAAAATAAATAAATGACATGTAGAAAAGAAACAAAACACACAATTTTAAAAATAAAAATAAATGAATCGTTTAAATAAATACTCTTAAGTCATGAAATGATTATAAAACACATGACTGAGGAAAATTAATTATTTTCAACCATTCGTTTATTATGGCGTTGGGGCAAAGAACTATTTTTTTTAATAAACTGACAAGTGACATGTTGCCAAATCCACCAACAAATATTATACAGCTCTATTTGTAAAGCCCCTATTACATTAGAATTGCATAGATTTCAGTTTGAGTAACTCCCGAAGACTTAACACTACGTGACGTCACAGCTTAAAATTTGTGCAACTCGTTCTTTTCGTCCAATGAATGCTTAAGATTTCTTTCAGGTTTGCTGTAAGAAATTTACAGCGTTACTAGATTTAATAATAGATCCCTTTTTGGGCTAACATTTTTAAGGTTGCCATATTTTACTCAGAAGGTGTCCACATTTCATAATGAATTCTTATTTGGGAATTTAATTTGTTGCCAAATTTTATTTACTATACGCCATCTTGCTTCATCTGAACCTTTACTTTTAAGATGAGGAAAGATAATCTTTGCCAACGTGAAAATCAATGCTAATACATAAGTAACACATTTTTGTGTGTATAATATATTCTTAAATAAAGACTAAAAATTTGAAAGAAAAATAATTTCAGATTGAATCTTCATTTTAAACTTGAAATTTTACAAACACCACACAAATTTGTATAAATTATATTGTAAGATTTTCCTATACAAAAATAATTTCTTAACAACAATGTTTATAAAAAAAATAAATGCTTAACTATTGATATATTAAAAAAAGAAACTCAAATTACTATTTTAAAAGTTTAGGAAATGCACAAAAATTATATTTTTTTATAAAAAATATATATATTAGTTATGAATTTTAATTTATAATTTATTTTTAAAATGAAAAAATCAATTATTTCTCTTTTTTATTAAAGTAAATATTGTGGCATATTAAAATAAGAAGCATTTTTAAACTAATTATTTATTACATTTAAACAAACACACCACATAAAAGCAGAGATTCTTTACACTATCTTTATTTACATGCAGTTTCTTAAACTATAATCTGCAATAAAATGACAAGTATATTTTGAATGAATATATATATTTTTAAGTTTTGTGGGAAAAAATGAAGAAAAGAAATAATTGATAGCATTTTGTGATGACATTATATGAATAGTTTGTTTCATATTACATTTTCAAATTGAAAAAAATTTTATGAAATTTGTATGAAACTAAAAGAATGAAGTGCTATTTAACCTCATAGTTGATAATCTTGCAATTGAAGGTCATGGTGAGGCATTTGAATATCTACAGTGAATTTTCTTTTAGGAAGAGTTCACATAATTTGTGCGTCATATTAATTCATTGCACTTGTTATGGCTCATTGTAAAACTCTCAAGCACTTGATGATAGACGTGTATGGAGAAAGCTCATCTATATGACACTCATCTCTAATTGTTCAATAGTGACTGCAATTAGTCTTTATTGTTCATTTCAATGATGAGTTAATTGCTTTACATTGGAAGTCAAAATACTCTCTATATTGACCATGATGTGAATTAAATTATTTTGCAAATATAGCAATCATTTATATTTTTTATACTTACTTTCACATTATTTGTATTTACATCGCAAATAGGAACAAATACAAGATTTCTATTTTAATCAAATATTGTATTTAATTTCATTATTAAAATTGTAACTTTTTAACACATAATTGTAACACAGCCCTTTTTAAATTTGATTTTTAACTAGTTTTATACTATAATCTATAATATGTTAAAAATGCTTCATCATAAAAACAATTGAAAAAGGCTTGAAATTATTAAAATTTTATATTAATTTATATCAATTTAATACACAATATATACAGGAATAATATTTTAATGTTTATTTAAATAGAAATTTTTGCTTACATTAAAATCATTTCACTATTTTATTTGTACACTTCAGTATTTTCATCATTATAGGAATTTATTTTTAAGTCTAATTTACATACTGTCAAAAGTAAATGGAGTTAGTTGTAAGATTGCAATATATTTTGGATGAGTAAATGAACATTATGTAAGTGTGTTCCAGGGAAAAAATGTATAAAAGAATTTAATTATATGAAGAATAATAATGAAATCTTATAAATATGTATTTGTAAATAATAAACTAAAATGCTTGTGCCTTCAACATTTAATTATAATGCATTAACTTACTAAAAAGAAAAACAGGAAATTAATGTAATGAAAAAATAAAAGTAAAATTAACACTAAATATTTTTATATGGCATACTTATTTCGACTGAAGTTTCAGTTTAAATATGCAAATGTAAGTTCAACACAAACTGTAAACATTGTAAAATGATAAAATAGTCTCTCATGTATTGAATAACTAACAAAACTTTAAATGAAATCAATGATTGAAAAATCAGTAAATATAATAAATATTGAAATTGGAACACTTCTCATCTACTTTGCTGAAGAAATTAAAAACAATTTTAACTATCTGAGTTTTTAATTATCTATTAAATTTATTAAGTGTTTCATCTATAATATTGAAAAAGTATACAATAAAGACGAAAAATTTTTTAATCTTCATCAAATGAGTTTATTAAGTTGATTATTTCTAACTGAAGAGCATTTCCTTTTTGTTTGTTTTTAATATCGGCAATTCTGATAGATTGAAATGGAATACAATAATTAAAACCAATCACTTATTTCCATGTTATTACTTCCACTTGGCGAAAAAAAGACAAAACATGATCCGTGTTTAAAATCATTGGCGATATGAATTGCTCGAGTTGCTGCTGCGTGCACAAAAAAGTTGCTCATTCTCGGCAACTTATAACGCCAATAACTTTCATTTGGCATGAAACTTGGCGAAAACAAAATGATTTACAAATTTCAACTGCGCAGCTGTGAAAAAAATCTGTAACATTATTGGACGGATAGGACGAGTTGCTCAAATTTTTAGTTGTGACGTCACGTAATGTTAAGTCTACGGGAGTTGCTCAAACTGAAATCTGGGCAACTCTAATGTAATAGGGGCTTAACTGTGATTAAATGCATATATATATATATATATATATATATATATATATATATATATATATATATATATATATATATATATATATATATATATATATATATATATATATATATATATATATAAATATATATACACAAAATTATTATGTATATCAGGGGTGGCCAAGACCTCGACCGCGAAGACATTTTAGGTAGGCCGCGGGACCATCCCGATAATGACCTCGGATATTAACAATATAATTTATGACTTATGACATAGAATTAATGAATTCTTTTAACTGAAAATTTACTACAGTTTACTCTTTAAAATCCAAAACAAACTGGGCAAAGTAATACAGTGAATTCGTCGTAGATTATATCTACTTGCCGGCGCTAAGATAGCGACGCGGCAAGTCAGCTACCCACATAACCAAGTACGTCTAATAGACATCCACGATAGGTCCACCATTTCCAGTGGTGGACGTCTATTGGACGTCCATGAAAGGCTATTCAGTGGATGTTTGCTGGTCGACCACTATGGATGTCTAATAGGCGTCTATTAGACGCCAATTTATAAACATTAATCCTGGATATGTGTGGATTAAAAATAGACGTCTATTGGACGTTCGTTGTGGATGTAATCTGGATATTTATCCAATGTTATCGTAACTTGTAAAATTGCAAGGAAAAATATTCTAAAAATACTATTTGTAAAAATCGTTTAAAATTGGATTTAATTAATATGCAGCAAATATTTATCTGATGTAAATTCATTTTTATGTAATCATCTGAATTGAAGTAATTTACTATACTAATTTTCAATTATAGTAATTATACGGTACACGTTCATTTCATATTATAATTCGTGTTTATGCAAGTATCGGAAAATTTTCGATTTTTTAAAAATTCTACTTCTTTACATATTAGGTAAGTTACTAGCTATTAAATCAATAACGTAAATTCCAATAAATAATGCTTGAATTTAAATACATTTCCTGAATATATTTAAAAGTAAAACTTATTGTCTTTCTTAAATGCTAAAATTTAAAGCTGAAATTCGTAGTAACTTCCTGACAAATATAAAAAATTTAAATAATTTATGATAAAATTATATTTGAAATGTGCTTAAATTATGTTAGAATTTTGTAGTAATTTCATGACAACAGAATAAGTTTAACTTTTTATTCCATGTCGCATTCTGCCGTGTCAGATTAATAACGTCACTACCAATGCTATGTGACGTCATATCCAAAACAAGTCCACCAGTGGTTATCTGTGGATATCCATTAGACGTCTACTGGATGTCTTCTGGACGGTCAGTGGATGGTCCACTGGATCATTTATGGACGTCCAGTGGATGTCTACTGGACCACGGTGGTTCATCCAAATAACATCCAGTGGACGTCCAATAGACGTACTTGTGTTGTGTTGGTAGTCTACTCGTCACACCCACCCGTTTAGCTTAAGTTCTCAGTTAATCGTCTTACGTTGCAAGTCGCTCGCTTTCTACCGCACTGATACGATAATTTGTTGTTTCAACCATGGAGTACGTTCATTTTTCCCATGCTTTCAACAACTCTACCAAAATGGCTCAGCCAGGTACCAGTGCTAAGATAAGCAAATTTTCACACCATTATCACAATGAGTGGGAAGATAATTTCTTTTTTGTTATGGTGAAAGAGAAATGTTTGTAAAAAATCTACCCCTACACAATTGAATGGAAAGTTTGGGGTTACTCTCTCTTCAGGTAAATGTCTCATGAGCTGTTGACAAGGTACTGGTTTTGCTTTAAAATAAACAACACAATCGTGCACTAGTTTTCTACAAAGGTTACGTCCACTTAAAGGCCAAAACCTTCGTCTAATAAGAAACAATAACCCTTGTGGGTCAATATGTAAATAGTTCTTATGAAACATTTCAGCAATCATCACAGTCAATTTATGACCGGCAGGTAAAATTATAGGGAACCTTTTATCAAAGTTAAACTTACTGTTGGCTAGTCTTCCACCAACTCTTACAACACCCCTTTCATCTAAAAATGGTAAAAGATTTTTTAACTTACTCTCTACAGGCACATTACCATCCTTCTGAAGGCCTGAAATTTCCCTTTTAAAACACTCTTGTTGAACTAATTTTACTAAGACAAATTCAGCATCTTTAATTTCCTTACATTGCAGGGGCCCAGTTACCCTTGGCTGTGATTTGCAATTATTCAGGAACCTATAAAGAAAAGCTAAAACACGAACAAGTTTAGTATAATTGTTAGTAATACTAAGTAACTCCTCAGTTAAAGAATTAAAAGTCACTAGGAAAACAGGTCTCTTGAACCTTCGTTCACTCTTAACCAGTTCTGTATTAAAATGTTCTAAGTCCACGTTAATCAGCTCTTCACAGTTGTTAAGCGTCTCTACTTCCTCGATGATAAGTTGTGGTCCATGCCACCACAAGGAATTATTTCTCAGTTGTGCTGGATTGCAGCCACGAGAAACGATATCTGCAGGATTTCGCTCCGATGATATATGCCTCCATTGTGAGACATCTGTCAGAACTTGTATTTTAGCCACTCTGGTAGCGACAAAGGTTTTCAATTCTGCTGGAGACTTCTGAATCCAGGACAAAACAATTTTGCTGTCCGAAAAATACCAAATTTTATCTATCTTAAGTTCTAGAGAAGTGCTAATTTTTTTCATCAATTTAGATAGCAATACACCTGCACACAGTTCAAGTCGTGGAATCGAAAGTGTTTTGATTGGTGCAACTCTTCCTTTGCTGCACAGATGTGAAGTTAATTCACCACTCGCTGATTCTCATCTTAGATAGACTGCTGCACCATAATAGTCCTTCGATGCATCCGAGAATCCAAAGAGTTCAATTTTTACAACATTCTCTGGAAGCACACATCGCTTTATTTTAATACAGTTAATGTCACACAACCCATCAAAAAACTGTAACCATTCTTGTACGACATCTTATGACAATCTTTCATCCCAGTCTATTGATAACCTCCACAGACGTTGCATAAAAACCTTAGCCTTTGTAAGCACAGGTCCTATCAAACCAAGTGGGTCAAAAATGCGAGCAATTATGGACAAAATTTCTCTCTTTGTAACCATAGAAGAATCTTTTTTGGGCATATTGTAGGAAAGCTCATCACTCTTGGCCTTCCATAGCAACCCTAATGTTTTTGTTTGATCAAAGCTATAGTCATTTGAATCTTCAGAAATTTCTCTTAACTCTGGACAGTTACTTTGCCATTTATGTAGTTCCATACCACAAGTTTTAAATATTTGAGTTAATTCTTGTTTTAGACACTTTACACTTTCTAAATTTGACCCTCCACTCAATATATCATCCATGTACATATCCTTCTGTATTACTTGAGAAGCCAATGGAAATTTCTGTTGTTCATCAGTACCTAACTGTTGAAGACATCGCTGAGCCAAATATGGAGCACTAGTGGTTCCATACGTCACTGTGCATAATTGATACGTTTTAATATTCGCTTCCTTACTATCCTTCCATACAATTCTTAGCAAATCTCTTAGTGCAGGATCAATCCAAATCATTCTATACATTTTTTGAATGTCGGTAGTAAAAGCAAAAAGATGTTTTCTAAACCTCAATATTATAGCAAATAAATCATCTTGAATTACACCACCATTTAGCTGTATGGAATTTAATGACTCACCAGTTGAAGTAATTTGTGAAGCGTTGAACACAACTCTAAATTTCGTACTCGTTTTCTGTGGTCTATAAACTGCATGATGAGGTAAATAGTAGACCACTTCAGGTTCTTACGTCATAGAAACTTCTTGCATATGATTCAAGCACTCATATTCACTCATAAATTGACGATATAATGACAGAAGTTCTGGATTCCCTTCTAACTTATTCCACAAGGAATTTAATCTTTTGACTGCAATCTCTCTAGACTCTCCCAATAATTTCGGATCTTTTTTAAATGGCATCTGTACTACAAATTTTCCCGATTTATCCCTTTTATGAGTTTTTATAAAATGATTATTGGCTTCAATTCTCTCAGCAGTTTCAAATTTCTGTGTTTCTTCAACTTGTTCTATTTCCCAAAAATTCCGCATAATTTTGTTTAAGTCGGCACCCTCGTTTATAAGCCCACAGTGTACTTTAGTCTCAGTTTCTATTGGTACACTACCACTCACTACAAATCCGAATACCGTGTTTTGTAAAATTAAATTAGTATTAGTAGGGTAAATTCTGTCAGGTTTTAATAGTCCATAAAAATTCTCTGCTCCCAGAATTAAATCGATTGGACCTGGAACATTAAATCCCGAATCCGCTAACTTAATGTTTTTTAATTCCGGAACGCAAATATCAATTTGCCTTAAAGGGGTCAAATTTGTAACACTGGGAACAACTAAAAATTCTAAATCTAATTTGAAATTTCTTATATCATTAACAATCGTAGCATTAACTTTAGATTTAATTGTCAGAGACATTCCATTTAAACCTAAAACTCCAATATTTATTTTTTCCTTTCTTAAATTAAATTTGTCAACGCAACTCTTACTCAAAAAATTAGCGCTGGCTCCAACGTCTAATAAACCACGAACGCGTAAAACATTTCCCAAGTCATCGGTTAAAAAACAAATAAAAGTGCTAAGTAGTACAGACTTCGAATTTGCTGACGAAGTATAACTAGTCGCCGCTAAGCAATTTTGATCCTGACCACGTGACTCTTGTTTATTGCCAGTAGGAACACAAGCGTCTCGAGACCGGGCCCGAAATGTCGGCTCCAAATGGGAATTCTAACGCATGCGCACTTGAAGAGAGTAGTTGCAATAATTTGGCGGTGTAAAATGTGACTATTGTTCAGACTTAATATTAGTAACCCTATGTTTTCTTATTCCCCGGTCTAATTTGAAACGAGGTTCGTGTTAGTCGATTTGTTGATATATGTTTGCAAGTTTTAATATTTTTTCGAAATATGAAGGAAAAGCGGAATAGTTTGCTTATATCTTAGCACCATATTTAAAATAGAAATAGATAACAACTTTATTTGTATTTTATATGGTGCTGAAGACATTTATTTTTTCGCAGATAAGGTGGATGTGATAATATGAAAGTAACAAAGAAGTGTGAATTGCATTATCACGTTTCCTTCTTATTTCTGTATTCCGATGATAAAATTAATTTGACTAAATTGTTTTTGACACTATCATGCTTTAATTATAAATTAGCATCTCAAGTTTTTTTTCCAAAGCCAAAATTAAAATATCTGTTAATTCAAAATAAAAATTGTTTAAAGCATTTTTTGCACACATGATTTGTTTTAATAAACTTTGTATGTAATATAAATTTCAATAAAAAAACCGCTAAATAAAAAATATTTTGCTATTTAGTGTGTACATTGTCTATTTTTTAAATTAAAAATTCAAAATAAGATATATCACAAGTTGTAAATATTGAACATCTGTAGTTCAATTTAAGAATGCGACTCATTTATTTGAAATACAAAAAGATTTATATTCTTTAAAAACGGGAAAATTTATAAATTTCATTTATATGAATAAAAAGACACTCAGTATAACATTTCATTCTGATTTTTGTGTTTTAATAAAGGTATTATAAATATAAATGGGAATAAAATATCGTATGTAAAAAACTGAGGGTGAAACTAAATAAATTTTTTTCACTAAGTTTCTCAGAATTCATATAACATTGGGATGACTCCGTGCCCAAAGCCACAAATATTGCTTCAAAACTTTTTTCATAAGCAGCTCAATTTTGAGCTCCAGATTATTTTCCTATTCTTGTTAGCCGTTTTACTTCTAAAGAATAGTGTACAAACATAAAATTAACTGAAAATGAAAGAGATGAGTTCTCGAAGAAAACTATTTCAGCAGAAGATACCCAGTGAGGATGTACTTGATGAAAAAATATACTGTTCTCATGATGGTGGTGAATTTGAACAGTGATTAAAATAAAGAATCTGAATTAGGAGAAATATTTTTGTAAAGAAACAATGAATCATATAATATTAACTACAATTCTTCTCTTCCTTTAGATAAATCAAAATATCAAACTAAATAAATTTCAAAAAATAAAATTCTTTCTTAAGTAGAAACTTCGTATAAAATATTTTTCAGCTACTTTGTTTGCAATAATGTCAAAAGGGTTTATGCATAATCTGTTTAATAAACATAACAACTTACATATTTATAAACAATAGTAAATTATTTATGAATAAATAATTAATAGTTCTAATAATGCATAGACATTATATTCACAATGAATTAATAAACAAATTCTTTCTTATTTTTACGAAAATATAACAATACTAAGTCGTTTAATCTTTAGAGAGGAAAAGATCATGTAAACGCAATACACACACATCCATTGTTTTTATAATACAAAGAAATTATATTCCCGATGAATTAATTAACTAATAATTTGTTATATTTATAAAAATATAACAATACTAAATCGATACATTTTTCTAAAGGAAAACGGAAAGCGTAGCTGTGAAATCCGCCATGTTTAACAATGAGATAAACTTCCTAGCCAGAGAAACTTATCGCTTTCTTTACATCGCCAAGTCACTGAATCATAGCCAAAATCTTCTGGGAGCCGAGGCTCCGGGCTCTGGCTCGAGACGCTTGTAGTAGGAACGAATTCTAAAGCTGTGGGGGAGGGGAAGGAACTCACTTTCGCATTGAGAGTATTTACATTCTCAACAGGCGCCGAAAAACGTTCTTGTTTTTGCTCTGACTGAAAGTGAAGTGGGGGATGATGACGCCGCCTACAGTTATTGCACGAATGTTTTGATTTACAAGTCGTTAGAGATGTAAAATTCCCGGGAATTTTGAAGCTTGGGAATTTACTCGGGAATTTTGGGAAAAAACCGGAATTTTGGGGAATATTGGGAATTTTGAGGGAATAAACTCAGCCAATCACATTTCATTTTGAGATTCTTTTTTTCACATATATATGAAGCGAAGTGAAGTAAAATTTGGTATCTGTAAATATTTTTTAAACAAAGTGAAATTTCATTTTCTACAAAAAGCATTCATAAAAGCAGTGAAAAGCATAAAATATGAACATTAAAATTGTAAAAAAAATATAGTATTGAAAAATTTAGTCCCTAGGGAATATTTTTATATCGGTGTGTGTATGGCGAGATATGTCGCTAAGATTGTTGGGAAGCCAATGTTTCTCACAAATATATATTTAATGAAACTATGAAAATAAACTGAAAGTTGTTATTTGACCAAAAATAATCTTGTTTCACTGTAACAAATAAAGATTCTTTTCTTCATTTCTATTATTCCATTTTCAGTTCTTTTAAGTAGTAAAAGATTTATTATATTTTTTGAGATCATTCTTTATATGACAGATTTGTTTTTTATTCTTTCGAAATGGCTTTTTTTTTAAAAAAAAATGATTTCACTTTAATTTTAATGTATTAAATTTCTTAAAAATATTATTTGATAAAAGTAAGGAAGTACTTCATTTTTCAGTCTTTGGAATAAACTGAAAATTGATGATTTAAAAATAATGTCAAGCAAATTGCTTTCACTTTTGTTTTGACTTTTAATTTACCAATGATAGAAAAAGATACTGTTTCATGTACTACTTCTCAACTGAATATGTGTAAATGTTGTGCAAATTTAACCAATATGTAAATGAAAGTATGTGGTTAGGCGACATGTAAGTTGTTAACAAAAAAATTCTTCCAGCGAGTCATCATTTAAATCATATCTTGTAGGAATTAATGTGACAAAAATCCTAGGAAATAAGCAAGCGTCAAAGCATTATTACAATTTGCGTGTAATTTTGGGTTGCATTGAAACAGCAAATATTATTCCATTCCAATTATAGATATCTTTATTTGCAGAAGAAAATTATCATCAATATATTCTAGCATTATTAGCAGTTTCTTAATAGTAACTTATAACTATTTAAATTGACAAACTCAATATTTAAATTATTAACAATTTACTAAAAAGTCACATTTGTAGCTACTTAATTTGCAAAATCTATTTAAGACACAAAAGTAATGAATTTATAAAAATTTTTTATCCACAAATGTAATCATGAATAATACTTTTTCTTTTATTATAGTTGTAATATTTGAAAAAAATTTCTTTTATATTTTAAGATTAATTAACACTTTTTTAAGTACAATTCATAATGCAGACTTTAAATAAAACCATTTTTATTTCTTTTGCAAGGATTTGATACATTAATTTATACAATTACAATATATCTACAGTTGAGTAATTCATTGAGTTTTTCAAAACAATTTTTTACAACATTAAAAATGATTTCAAAACAGTAAGGTAGAATCAAAATCTTTATAAACTATTGTTCATTTCTAAATGATAAGGTAGAAAATGTGGGTGAGTTAGAAAATTATTGATAATCTGTGTCATTGAAAATATTTCCATTTTTTCAGACTTTAGAACTAGAAATGGAAATAATTTTATGATATGAAAAGAATTTATGAAAGCCAAGCAAATAAATTCTGAAAAAAAAATGTTTTTGCTTTTTAACATTTTGCACTCAACATAATCTTGTTATAAATTAGATTATTTTTTAATTCAATGCATCTTGCTTTTCATAAAAAGGCTGAAATGTGTTATTCTTTTCAAAAGATTTTTGGTTAAAATACTAGCTCTAAAAATATTAATGCCAGTTTGATATAAAAAATAGGTGTTATTATTTTTCTACAATCTTGTTATAAAAACTTGAAAACTTATATTTTTTAAGATTTAGTTCAACTTGAATTTTTACACACAAGATAAAAATTTGTATATAACACAAAAATTTTAGGACAATTGAAAAATCTGTAATTTTGTGAATTATATATTTCAAATTCAAAAACTTGAAGTAACAATAAACAATTTGTTCAGAAAGGATTTTAAAAATTGTACAGATGCACTTAGAAATCTGCACAATAAAAAGATCCCATCTAAATATGTTTATACCTGTTACCTTGTGAAATAAAATTAGGTATTATTTCTATAGTAGAAAATATCTAATATTTACAAATATAAAAATATTGTTTAATAAATACTGATTGATTTTTATGAATATGGTTGTTCAACATGACAACTGAAGTGGATATAACAAAAATTGTTATTATAAATAATGTATAAAATTGATGCTACATATTTTACTGTAACACTAATACTATATTTAAAACGAGCAAATGAAACTAAATATCTGAAATAAAAGTTTAAAAATATTAGTTTTTCAATGTTTATACTACTACTTTCACGATGCAACACCAACTTGATGACCAATGATATAAATGTGTCGAAACTTAAGTTCTTGTAATGCTGAAAGGTATAAATCCTAGTAGCGAGGTATTATAAACAATATCCTACCTCCTTTCTGATCCTTGATCATTTTAAAATAGCAAGTTTCAAGAATTTTAAATGCATTGTAAATCAATGCATGTTGGTCATAGATATACTGTCAGAAGGAAGACTTGTGAACTTCAGCTCTCTTTAAAAAATATCAAATACATAGATGAAAAGTTTGTTTTTTTCTGGGATAAATATAAAATACAATGAAATTTAGAATTTTTAAAAACTCTTATATGAAGTGACATTTAACATATCACACATCAACATAATTATTTACTATCTCATATAAGTGTGTCATTACCAACCATCAAAATATTCTGTAATAGTTGATAATAATTATAGTGAAAATACACAAGACACGTTTTTGAATTGAGAAACAATCTCGATTCTCTAAGCCCCTGATTATGTTATGTGTGTATACATATTTAAAATTATGAAATGATGTAATCTGCATATATATATATATATATATATATATATATATATATATATATATATATATATATATATATATATATATATATATATATATATATATATATATATATATATATAAACATCTCTATATGACATAATCCTTTAACTAAGCAGAACTTTTAAAAGCACTTTTCAGCTTGTTCAATTTTGATCACAATTAGTTTTGTTACGAAGGTTTTTGTATCAGTATTCTATAGAAAGTACACAACACTATGTAATAAATCCTACAGCAATTATATAAACATTTATGAAGTATATCTATGTATAAAAACTTTCAAAAGAAAAAAGAGCTTGCCTGTTAAGAATGCCAAATAAAATTATCAGTATACTTCACATCATTATTTTTGATGGCAAGAGAAAATGATTGTCTTTTTGTATACAATACGTTCAAAATCTGAATCAATAAACAGATATTTAAACATGATTTAACCACAGAAAGTAAAAGCACAATAGTTAAAAATTACTTTCTGAATGTTTCAAACTATAAATGTACATAAAGGCTATTACTTTTATTTAAATTGGTCAAAAGTAACTCCAGATATCTAATGAAAAACAAAATGAATATCTGTATACATTAACGATTGACGTTATAAAAAAAAATTCGTATGCAATTTTAGAATCAGTTATCAATCTGGGGATATTTCCGCAAGCAGATCTGCTCCTATTCTACGCCAAATTCCTTGCCAAACATGATGCCAAGAGGACGATAGCAAGCTTGTTATGGTGCGGAAGCACCATAACAAGCTTGCTATCGTCCTCATATTGATTGGACATGACGTCCAATACAGAGGCGGAGTAAATGACAAAATGTCATTTACTCCGCCTTTCTATGTGACGAAGATAAGCGGAGTTAGTGACGTGTTTGTGGGAGTTTCTTAAAAGTACTTTTTTTCCGAGCGCTTTTTTTAAACTTTCTTTTGCGTTTGATTCTGATCGTTTGTTTTCTTACCAAAACTAACGTTTAATCAAAATTCATCCTTTTTTGTAAAACTTTTCAGTATTTTCCATAATTTTACTGGAAAATGATGCATATAAATAAATTATACTTGTCTACATACATACAAACATACCTTAAATACAACAACTGAAAATTTTCATTGTTAAACTCCGTATTAAGTAATTTTCAATAAGTTATTATATATAATAAACTATTTAATAATAACTTATTTAATTTTCATCATAAAAATTAAAAAAACTTGTAAAGTTTTTCTGCAAATTTAATTTAACTTTACTAATTAATGTAAATGATTCATAATCTAAATATAAAGTCTTTGAAAAATCGTAACTCAATAACATTACAGAAATTCAAATAATAAAAATAATGCAAATCACTTTCTTTAGATATTATAATACAAAATATTATTTTTCTATATTTTAAATAATATAAAAATACTTATTCTGTTAATATTAAAATACTCATTATATAATTTAAATAATATATGTGACACATGATAATTTTGTAAGAAATTTCACTTTAAAATCTGTGTTTCCAACAAAATGAAGTTAAAACAAAAATATATGTATTTAATAAGAAATTGATTTATTTTCTCCAAGAAAAAATAAAATATTTGCTTAATTGAATTTAAATGATTGTTGAATATATTAGTATTTTGTAACTGTGTATTATGAAAAACACTAACATACTTAACACTGATCAATTGGATTAGCATTGATATTCAGCAAATAAAAAATCAACCAAAAATTTGACGTACACTTTTGTTATAAAGTATATTTTGATAAATTTCAGTCATATAAATAAAGTTGTTCAAAAAACATTGAATTTATATAGCTTAAAATCATGAAAAAGAAAGTGAAAGTGTTTTGTGATTACATAGATATAATTTAAAAACAACATGTGTTTAAAAAATGTAAGAATTTCTGGATAAGAGCCTGAAGTCCATTATTCTTAATCAATGACAGATAGATAACCTACAAACTTCGATATTAATAAAATATTTTACAGTTAATGTTAGTGCCTATGTTGTATTT
Organism: Latrodectus hesperus; assembly: GCA_037975125.1. Lineage (NCBI taxonomy): Eukaryota > Metazoa > Arthropoda > Arachnida > Araneae > Theridiidae > Latrodectus > Latrodectus hesperus. The sequence continues at coordinate 86,304 of JAJQOW010000457.1, read as the reverse complement.
TAATTATCGAGAAAAACTAATTAAGCAAATAATACATAAAATTTTTAACTGATCACTTATCACAGTTTATTAAGCATGTTATTTGATTCTGATAACATGAAAAAATTAAAATGCATTTAAAGCATTTTGAATTTAGCAGTATTCAAATATTATACTGCCGTACCGTCAATATTAAAATATATAGGCTGAACATATTAATTTTTAGATCATAATTTCTCAAGAGTAATTTAAACGCATTGATTTCATTAAAAACTTAACACAATAATTTTTAATGGCAAGAAGCAAAATAGGAAGATAATTTGGACACCGGATATGTAGCGCATCAGCCGGGGTAAAGGGGGACTCCGATTGTCCCCTCTTGGTCTTCACATGCACGTGAGAAACTTCAACTGTAAACATTTTCCTCATTAAAAGGCGCCGTCCAGCAAAAGACTGACCCCCAATGGTGTTTCTTTCCTTCAAACATCCGGTGATATATGGTTCTCCTTATGGCAGTGAAAATGCCGTACCATTTCTCAGAACACATCTCTGTGGCACAGAAATTTCTTTCCTCTTTCCAGGGTTCGAATTTCGCCCCTTAAGATTTCCTTCGAACAACTGAAGGGGATTTAATTGCCGCCTTTGGGGCCCGAAAGTCGTAAAATTTGAAATAACTAACGCGAAAAGTTTTGGCAAAAAAAAAAAAAATCATTGGCTTTTTTTTTTTAACAAAATTTGACTCTATTTCGACAAATATTTTTCATTATGTTTAATTTTTTTTAACGAAATGAACTTTTTTGTATTGGCTCCATAATTTGAGGAGTTAACTTATGAATAAATCAGAAAACTAATAAATTATTCAAAAATAAAACTTTGCAAATAACAGCGCTGATTTTCTATGATAAATGTGAATTAAATGATATTTTCTTAATAACAATACAGGTATTGATTCACCAAAGTCATTTAACTTTGTTGGGACATAATGCTAATGCAAGTAACAAACATTTTTTTTATTTACAAAGAATTCAAGTATTGCTGCATGAATAAAATACTGAGTAATAAATTTTATTTGTTTTATCGGTGGATATTTCATATTTCATTGCTAAATAAACGAATATGCTTTACAAATCTTCGACTTTAGCTCAGCAATTAAAATTAAATAAACAAAATAACAAAAAACTTTGCATGAAAAATTGGTATTGATAGATTGGAATTAAAACTATAAGTTTGATCCACTGATTTGATCAACTGAATAATGAATTGAATCTCCTGTTTTACGAAAAATTATGTAAAGGAACAGATTGTATAAAATTTTTGATAAATAAATTAATCTAATATTACTATATTTATGTTAATAAGATATTAAGAATACAAAAAAGATAAATCTCGATAACGATTGTAACAGACTACGGAAATCGCCGAAAATTAAAAACTTTTTAGAAATCATATTTAATGTTTCATCTTGATTTTTTTTTTAAGTTGTATATCTGCTTAAGATTTGTAGAATTATATCATTATTTCGTACTACAAATCTTCTGCATGTGTAAATAACGAAAATATTTTTAAATTATTTGTTTATTATTATTTATTTAATTAATTTTTTTGATAAAACTATTCAAATATTATACTGATCAGTTCCACTTTCATGTATTTAAGATATAAATTTAACTTAGTAAATGCAGTTAGCTAATTTTTTTTACAGATTATCCCAGTCAAGTTATATGACTATGAAAAATTGTGATATTGATTAAGCAAATAAACATAATCTATTTAAATTATATCCAGTTAATATTGTTTCGACTGATAAATTCATCATTAGGACCTCTCTCTCTCTCTCTGGATGTGATTATTTATTATATAAATGCATTTTTTAACAATAAATAAAAAGCACCTATAACCTACAAAAAAATTTTGTTTCGAATAAAGTGAATGTGTGCAAAGTAATTCGTATATCCAATTCCTTAATAAATTACATTTATAATTACACTTTTATTACAAATATTAAGTTATATCATAGTTTACTCACAGCAATTTCTATTAGACGACATAAAAATAGGAGACTGGAATTCTATTATCGTCCATTTTGTCTGGTTAATGGGCAGTATTTCAGGATTAGAATGCTTAAGAAACGTGTCTAAATTATCAGCTTCTTAAACAACGATGCAGTCTATATTCAATACAACCAAAGAAAAAATTACAATATAAGGATACAGATAGTTACTTAAATATATAATTACATTCTATTAGTATAGCTTCAACAATCTAAATCTGGATGATCGTGAGTCAAAACAATGTAAACCTTCATTTTAAAGGGGGAAAAATTACATAAAGTTTCATAAAAAATTGTATTGGCTTCATTTCATTTGCTGAAATTAAGTTAATAGACTTAGATTCCTTTTTTAACATGTAAAGAAAGAAACCCGAAAAAAAGGAGTCTGAAAAAAAATTCCAAAACTAATCAAATAACTTAAAAATCTTCATGTCAATTTCATTGCTTGAAAATGATTTATATGTGTTGATGTCATCAGAAAAGTTATACCTTCATTTTCTAATATCTTGCTTTTATATTGGCATTTTATGTTGAAAAATTCTTTTTTCGAACATTAAAAGATTATTTCTTTTTAACGTTTAAGTGCCCATTAAATGTTTATTGAGAATTATTTTATAGTAATCATTTTATTTTATGTATAAACATATTTTAATTTGAAAGAAATCAGGCATAATCATTATTCTGCATTGTAAATCATTAAAAATTAGAAATGTTTTTGAATGTTATAAAATTATTGACCAAAAAAAATGTACCATTGTGTAAATGTCTGTCTCCCGACAGTCGCGTTTCACGAAGGTTTATTAGCCTGAGACCAAAAGTTTAAAGTGGATTCCTAATCACTACTTACAAACAAGCACGAGGTGGGATTCCAATCCATGAACATTTGAACGCGCTGTCATTATGTAAAACCATGAGTAAATAATTCAGAATAAAAAATTTCTAACTTTAATTAAGAAATACTTCAAAATCTTAAGAAATAGTCTTAGTAAACACTAAAAATAAGTTCATATTCCTTAGCTGAAATTTTTGATTTTATTAAATCATTCATCAATCATGATTTTATTATTGTCATTTATTGTGTTATTAAATGTAGTTCACACAAGATTTCATAGGCAAACACTACCGGCGCTCTAGTCTTTGTTACAAATGTTCATGAGTTTGATTCTTATCTTGGACAATGATGTTATAGTAGTTCGGAAACCACTTCACACACATTTTTATGAATAATTTATAGCTTATTTGTATTTCTTTAACCCTGAGAAACTATATTTTATTTTTGTAAGATTTCTCTTATTTAATATTTATACAACTTACATTTAATATTAAAAAAATACTATAGAAAATAAACACACACACATATATATATGTATGTGTATAAAGTATGTTTTGTGCATTTGTATGATATAGCTCGTAAAAACTATAATTCAATTGAATTTTTTTTAAAAATTTATGTTTGCTATTATCGGTGCGGTGAAAGATCGGATTATTTATTATACTGACAACTTTAAAGAATTCAGGATTAAAATTAAGTCTAAATTGATTTCAGAAAACTTTTCTTGAATAAATAAATGTATATCCAATTTCAGCATTTGATTATTTCAAATTTATTCCGAAGCCAAACTCAAAATGAGCTTACAATCAAATAAAATAAAAAAATTATACAATGAACTATAAAATTTTTTACTGAAGCAAATATTTTATATGAAATTGATGAACTAAAAAATGTCTATAAATATTTTAATTAAATTTAGTTGTTAAAAATTAAATCTCTTAGCAAAGATTTCATTGAAAATTTTATTTACTTTTCCAAATCTTATGTTTGGAAACAAAAATTGTTTATCGGATAAGCTTAATATTTCTGGTAAATCAAACCACTTTACCCTAAAAATTAAGGGGCACACTTTGCACGGGAGTTGGTCCTCAAAAGAAGAGTAATCAATCACCATAAAATCTTCAATATTCGGGGGAGAAGATGACACTCACCTTGTTTGAAAGGGGGAAATATCTTATTCCCGCTCCGCAGTAGATGCATTTTCTAATCATGAAAATAGCTAATATAAATTATTTTCCAAAATTCTTCAAAAAGGTTCTGAGTTAAACAATAACAGTTTCTTAAGTTTGAAACTAACTGATATTAAAAAAAGTAATTTTACTTATTATATTTAAAATAGTATATTTATAGTATTTCATATTTTAACTTAAATTTATAATAAAAATGATTTTGACTTATTAATTTGAATAATTATTCCGAATGAAAAATATTTATGAATCATTGTAAATAAGCTGAAAAAAATTATTGTATTTTAAATTTTTAATAGAATAAAACATTAATAAGATGGATTTTATTTCGGAGCAATAAAACTATTTTTAATATTCTTGTTAAGAAACAAATACATTGGTATATATATATTGGTGTGTCTTTCAAGACAAGAAACACTTAAACATTTACTTTATATAATTCTTTAATTGTATATCATGTTAAATAAGTTCAATGAAAAATCGAGACACACATACAAAACGGTGGTAATACAGCCCCAATATAATACGATTAATGAATGAAATTCGATACATTTATCGAATTTTAATACACGAAAAAATAATCAAAAAATGGTTTATTAAGGTATAATAGTTCAAAAATTTTGCTCTTTAATAATTGACAAAAACACTCATAGAAGCAACATGGAAATAATGTTCCTATAAAATACGGGAAGAGTGAAATAGTTATTGTAATTTTTCGGATGGAGAAAAAATCTCACCATTTAAAATTGAGAATATTACAATTGAAAAAAATCCTTTCTAACAAGTGCAAATAAAATGCTTTTCTCATAAGATACTTAATTATAAATTAATTAAATTATGAACGTATTTAAGTTATTATGATAATTGAATAATTTATCATCCTTACATAATTTATTTAACAGTGAAATAGGAATATAGTCATTGTAAGTTATATTTAGCGTAAATCAAAGAAGTTTATGAATCACATGTATTATAAATAGCGATGCGAAATCAGATAGAATTGCACTGTGAATTTATATATATAGTTTTTAGAAACACATAAGAGTGCAATTAGGTATTTTAAAATTAGAAAAATTTAATATGATGAAAAGAAGTCTCTGAGAGTAAAAGCTTATTTTTACATTATTAACATAGTCCAAATATGCAATATATACTTGAAGAGCCTTTAAACACATGCCATCTATGTGGCTATTATCAACGTGATATCAAAGTTTCTTCGAAAGGGTTCACCATCATAATTGGGTGGTGAGAGCATTTTTTTCAGAACATGGAGTCATAGGTTCGATCCCATCCACTCTCTCAACAAGAAAAGAAAGGTTTCGTTTTTAGTCTTAGCGTGTCCATCTTTCTAATCTTCAACTTGGAATTTTATAGGTTTTCCCTTATATTAGTGACAAAATAAAGTTACGCTCCCGATAAAATCAGATTTGGCTCTGCACTGTTTAATGGACGGGATAATGTATAGGGATGTTTGAACTTTATTCTAAAAGAAAATATAGTAAACTAAATTTCATTCTATTAGAAAAAATTCACATTTGCACAACATTCCACTTATATATCACTGCCTAACAGGATTTTTGCTTTTACACGTTCAAAAATAAATGTAGCTTAAAATATCCGTGGAAGGAATGATGCTGTTACTGAAAATATATTAATATATTCTAAAATATATCTATCCATTCAGGGATCGTTCAAATATAATTTGAGATATTTTTAAATCATCACATTGCAAAAAATAAATAAATAAATAAATTAAATTAAATACATGTTCTTTCCATCATTAGGATAACACTAATTTAATAAATAATTGCAATTTAAGAGCAATTAATATTATGTAAACATGTTTATCTTGAACAATACGTATTAAACGTGTTTCTTAACCTATGAAGGAAGAATTGAGATTCTAACCATGTATAAAGCTTAAGAAATATTTAATAAGAAAACGTTAAATTTTGAACAAAGAATAAAATTAATTCACAAAATAAAAGAGTCATTATACTGATGATTTTTAATTTGTACAGAAATGAAAACTTTCTAACATAATTATTTTAATTGTTTAAACAATAGTATCATTTTCATTACACCAGAAATGACAAATGAAATTAAAAATTAAGTCATTGCAATATTTACCAGATGTAATTTCTATATTTGAAGCAACAGAATTGCCTAAAAATATTTAAATAATTACTATCCCCCTCCCCATGAATAGTGAAGAATATTAGTCATAATATTCAGTCCTATCATTTAAACTCTTTAGAACTTTGTAATCGAATGAGTTGAGTGATGAAATTTTTTTTAGTATATTTATTTTTGTAAAATTTATTTCTGTATTTTCCTAACTAATTATTTCCCAATTATTTCTATATTGTGTATAGTGTAGAAAGAAGGATTAATACAAAAAGCTGTTCAAAATTAATCTGGTACTGACAAATTAAAAAATTAAAGTAATATTAGAAATTGAAATTAAAAAAAAACTTTATTATATAAGTAAAATTATTAAAATCCGTTTTAATTAATTAATTTATTTAAAAATTAATGCCAGAAAAATTACTTTGAAAATATCTGTAGATTAATTATTTACAGTTAAGTTTGTACATAATGATACATAAAAAATGCGTGCAACTTGATAGTGTTCGATTGTTCCGTTAAGAATAATTTATTCCATTATGTTATTTTACCCAAATAAGAAAACATAAAAAAAGAAGAGATTGACGTCTACCATATGTGATCACACTGGTTTTGGTTTTAATTCATTATTTTCATTATTAATATTTTCAATATTTGATGTTAAAGGAGTTATTATATTTGGTGATCAGAATATGTTTCAATACATATTTTAATAATTGCATATAATATCGAGTACAGTAAAAAAATTGGAGAATTTAATTTACTGCAACTTCTAAGAAATTTCCAGAGGGTATTTGTATTTTCTTAGTTTTCTCTAACAAATTTCGTTAATACATATTGTAAATAAAGTAGAAAGAAAACACTAAAATTTACTGTTAATTTTCCAAAGTTTCAGAGAAATCTCATTGTCAAACTTTAGTGCTCATTAATTTGTTATAAGTATTGGAATCTTAATCAATCAATGTAAAATGTTTCTTTTAAGCTTATTGGTTAGATAATAATCAGGTAGGAATTCAAATTTTCTTAAAAACAAAAATAATGGAACTATTTGAGATATGGTATATAATAATAACCCTGTAACGTAATGTTATATATGTATTGTATATATATTATAAAATGATGTGATTCGTAATAAATTTCTAAGATACATTTTTGCAAAATCTGGTTTTACCGAGAAAATAATAAAGTATAGGTTAAAATTTAAACCTTTAATATTTTTCATTTGTGTAGTACATAATCAATGTGATGATTTAGATTAACATTATTATAAACCCATATTTTAAAAATGATTCCCAATGATATTTGTAATGTATAATAGTATTAATTTGCATCAAAATATATAAAAAAGCTAATAAAATTATAAATATATATGAAGCAAAAAATTTTAAAATTAATATAAATTTTGTTTACATTAAATAAACTAATATTGAAAATAAGAAATTATATTTATCTGTGAGCATTTAAAAGAATTATTTTGTTTTAAATTTTTTCTTTAACGACTTTTCCTAATAAGTTTCGGTTTCCATTAAGTTACACTCTCTATTTCCTTTAAAAGATGAAACACTGCTTTTAACAGCTACACTTGACCACGCCTATCTAAATGCTTATCTCATAGGTTTACTATACATCAATATAGGCAGAGAATACGGCAATGAATACGCCAATAGTTCACCTTGGCGAAGAATACTTCCGAGCAGATACGCTTGCGGAAATATCCCCATATTTATATTGAAAGACGGCATATCTAAGCCATTTCTGTCCAAAAATTAAAAAAATACACATTCAAATAAACATTACGAATAAGAATTGCAATGGACACAAACAGAAATCTCTCCAATCTTTACAAATGGCTGTCATCCTTTTCAAAATGTTTTCAGAAATTTCAATTGCCATAAATAAAAGAAGAAATCATTAAAATATATATTTTTAAATATATTATGTGGTTTTAATAGTTATAAACTTATAAATTTTTAAGAAAACTCAAATTTTCCCCCAATTTTCAACATTTGGGAATTTTCAAAATTTCCATGGGAAAAAACCCGGTTTATTCCAGGAAAAAAACCGGGTTTTTTCCCATCCTTGCAACACTACAAGTCGTTACTCTATGATTATTTCCCAAGCAATTAAAACAGAAGTTATTTGATTTTACAAACTCAATACGCTCATTTACTGACATATTATTTTTATAATTAGGGCATTTATATATGGGGTGATTCTCATTACATGATAAAACACACTTATTATTTTTAACTTCCGAAAGGAAAACTCTCGACGTGTATTTTGACTCGGACAATTTATTAAACTTTGAGTTTTCCACTAAAGTCTTACCTCGGGAAGTAAACTATAAATCAATTTCTTTCCCTAATTCAGAGGGCTTAAACCATGTGTCAGCCTGTCTCATATTAATATGACACGTAGTTTCTCTATCTAAGGTCTGGCATATTGTATCCGACACAATTAAATCTTTGAGTGTTTCGAAATCTGTTACCTTCCTCAATTGTAAATAATATTCCCAGCTCGTCGTTAATCGCGATGCAAATTGTACGTATGTTTCATTTGGTTGGCGGTGGGCTTTCCTAAAATGTTCTAAACATGATTGAGGGGTAGGCTCAAATTCTCGAAGTACTATTGTTTTTACTTTAGAATACTCATTTAACTCATCATCCTTTATATAAGTTATCACATTAGTCGCCCTTTCTCCTAGCATATTTAACAAAATCTCCGCTTTGTATTTATCAGGGACGTTTTTTGAAATAAAGGCCCTTTCTAAAGATGCAAAAAAATAACTCCAACCCTTAGGTCTACTAGGAGTTTTAATAGTTAAAGTACGGACACTTTTTATGAGAGAGTCTAAAGATTCAGTCTGATTATTTTCAACATTTTCACCTTCTGAATTTGACTTAGATTCCGCTTTCACGCGAGCAATTTCTAATTCCATTTTCGTTCTTTCAAGTTTAAGTTTTTCTAATTCTAATTGTTGAAGCTCTTCAGATTTTCTCTGTTCGAGCTTAATTTTCTCTAACTCTAGTTGCCGCAACTCATCGGACTTTCGCTCTTCAATTATCGTATTTGCTAATTCTACAACGGAATCTTTCTCTGTCACGTACTTCTGGTTTTGTTTTATAATCCTGCTTAATTCTGAAACAGTCATTTTCTCATTGACATCTTCTCTTAACTCAATAGCAATTAATATCAAATCCTCTTTTTTTACGCCTTTAAACATTTTGGATAGTTATTAATACTTCAATATATATATATAAAGATCTATTCTCAGAACAAGAAAATTACTCAGTCACATACCTCTATTACGTTGACGATACTCAGCAGAGGCGTAAATTATCGATCATAGCCATTATATAGATCCATAGGTTGCTTATTTTCTCCGGTGAGACTATGACCAATGTTAATAGCTCAGTTTTAACTCAATAAACACTCACTCAAGGACTGTATAAAAACACACACTTTATTTCTCCGATTCACAATGGCTACTGCCGGTTTCTCTTTCATGACTCAAAGGGGGGCTGCGCTCGCAGGCGCCAACAGTTATTTTAGATTTATTGAAATTATAAACAGAGGCCTATACATATACTTGTTTATGTTGCTTATTAATACTTATTTAAAGCATTATTGGATGAAATTACGTATAAAATATAATACTCAATGTTACATTTATTTTAACTTAGTGTCAAATCAAATATTGTTCATTTGTTTCTATGATTAAATGTTTAAGTATCTGCTCACCAAATTTGAGTTTGTAACACTTTTAGCATGACGCTTCATTTTCTGCGCACACGCGTTGAACAGAACCACAGAAAACATGACGTCATGATTTTGTTCTCATGGAAGATTCCTCCATGTTTTTTCTCCGTCGATATCTTTGCCAAAAACTTGTACAAAGTAAGTGTGGCATAAAAATTTGATCTAACTCCCAGTAAAACTTAAATTTACGAATGCAATTTACACTGAATTCTTATTTATTGCTTCGCGATCTTAGATTTCTTATTATTTAAAGAAGTGTTGATTAAAATTCAAAATAATCGCGTGTGTGTGTTGTATTTTCAATATTACATAAATAAACTATAATATATGTTATAATATTTGCAGTAAATATATTAGCTAACGTTTATATGTAATTTGATTTGTTTTTAAGGGGATAAAAATAAATTAGTTTTTTCATTGATGTTATCATTTTGTCCAGCTATTATTAATTATTTTAATAACTTTTAAAAATTAATTTTTTTAAATTTGTTTGCATTACTTCAGAAAATATATTGTTAATACTTTCAAAGAACTCATATACTTCTTTAAAATTTTAGGAACTGAATTTGGTTAAGGGAATTTATTTACACTATTGATTTACTGTAATATAAGATTTAAAAAAAATGATATCTGTAATAATTTTTTTTATATTAGAAGCCATAAATATTTCAATAAATTATAAAAAAAAATAATTAACACAACTTTATAACGATTAGTAAAATATTTTGAGCACTTTAATATTCTTTTAAAACATTAAAGTTTAGTAATACATGCATAAATTTTTAAATGCATTAAGAATATAAATTAATTTTATTTAAATTTTTATTATATACTATCAATTAAGTAATGTGTATGCTAATCAAAAAAGGAATATTTGTTAGAAGCAAAAATGTATTCCAATGAAGGTATAAATTTAGGTCTGTTTTTGAATTAATTACTAATAAAAAGGAAATTGATAAATTTCCTGTTTATAAGTAAAATTTATTTTAATTGCTCAGCGGTCCCATGTTCGGTGTTGCTTATAAAGCAGCAGAATAAAACTTTTATTTCCAGTACGGTAAGTGTATCTGAAATACCAATGAAAATTATTAATGTATCTGAAATAGCAAAATTTATTTATTAGTCATGATTAAATCCATTCCTGATTTATATCAAAAGAAGAAAGAAAAGAAAAAATCAATTAGTTAAAAAAAGTGATCGTACGACCTGGTGTTCGGGTTATCTCGCTCATCTCCCCAGTTTGGTTTGTGTTGTGTTTAGAGATGTATAATTCCCTGGAATTTTGGGTCACGGGAATTAACTTGGGCATTTCGGAAATAAGCCGGGGAGTTTGGGTATTTTGAAGGAATAAACTCTAGGAATCTTATCCCGTTTAATGGACTGTTTTGCCTTTAATATGACGAGAAGTGAAGTAAACTACATAAATATGCAAATATAAATCTGTTCTGTTTTCTAGTACGTGAAATACTAGTTAAATAATTTTGTATTTGTTAAATATTTCTAGTATTAATTAAATAATTTCGTTCTGAGAAAACAAAATTATTTGTGAAAATAATGAATTAATATCAAATATATTTATACAAGATTATCTCTCAGGACTCTCAGAATAAGAATTGACATTTCCATGTTTTTGTCGCTATAAACTCATGAATTCGTGCTGCAAAAAAAAAAGAAAAAAAATTTAATGTGCCATAATATTTGAAGTCCTTCCAAATTGATCACTAACGCAAAACTGTTTTCTTTTCCTAGAAACTTTTTATTACCATAATTAAAAATAGAAATAATAAAATTAGTAGATTTTTTTATTTTAAGAAATATCTGATAAAAAAATATCTTCAAAAAATTTCTCAAACATCTGAAAATTTTCAAAACTTTAGAGGAGATTTCACCTGGGAATTTTTAAAATTCCCGAAGGAATAAACAAGGTTTATTCCCGGAAAAAACCTGTTTTGTCCTTCCTTTACAACACTTGTTTAACTTCAGTTTTAACACAGTTCTTGGCCTATTTCTATTTGCAGCATTAAAGAAGTTGTACATGGGCTATCCTTGCTATTTTATTTATTATTTTTTTTTACCTTATCGGGAGATCGTTAAAAAGTTAGTCTTACCTAGAAAGAAAAAATGATGGTAATACATTAGTAAGAGGTCAAGCATGATAGCTTTATTTCTGAAGTACCATGGTATTTCAGAAACACACACACACACACACACACACACACACACACACACACACACACACACACACACACACACACACACATATATATATATATATATATATATATATATATATATATATATATATATATACTGCATCCACTCCTTTAATTTTTTAAGGACTATTTTAGTGTACTATATACTTACATACTTAGGACTAACATTAAATAAAAGTTAGTCTTTTATTCAATGTTAGTCCTAAGTATATTCGATTTCAATTGACCATGGAATTATTTGGTTATTAATGTAAATATTATTAATTGGCGTTTTATTTCCTTAGCTATTGCTGAGTTTTTCATACGCTTAATTCTATTCTCCATGCATATTGAACCATACACAAAGTTTATTTAAATGTCACTTTAAAGTATTTCTTAATTTTCGCTTTTATCTAAAATGGTAGTCGTATGGTTATTGATGTCTCATTAATATTTAAAAATAACATGCGCTCTAATTTATTGCCTTGCGGTACTCAGCTAAAAACTCGCCTAATTTCCAAAAAAAATTTTTTAAATCTAATCTTGAATTTTGTTTTATTAAATTGGTTTCAATTATTTTTTATTATCTTATCTGAGAATTTTAGAAAAATTAATTTAATTAAACCACTTATCCAAATTGTATTGAAAGCCTTCTTGTTATCTAAAAGTATTGCTCGTATATTTTGTTTAAGTTTAAATATTTCATGAATATTTTCAGTGATTGTTAGTAATTGAGGGAGAGAGAGATGTGAGCTTTGGTAAAAAATTAAATTGCTTTAATTTAAGAATTTTTTAAGTGGAAAATTTTTTAATTCTATCTTCACTCATGTCCTTAAATTAAGAATAATCGAGAATCACACAGAAACTGAACTCTAAAATAAAAATTTCACATGTGTAGAATTATCACACACGTCTTGAAGAATAATATGCATATTACAAGAAAACACCAGATGGCGCCGATAGCTCGTCACAATGACGAGAGTGTAAGATAGGGGTATATAAATAATGGTTGCAAAGAAGTAAAATTGGCCACAAACGCTTTAAAAGTCTTTCAGTGCAATTACCGCATAGTTATGGCACAAAGGAAGCATTTGGATGATGTTTTACGTGGTAGAATTATCAGCCGTCTGGATTGTGGACGTACAAAGCAGGAAGTATCCGAGGAACTTGGAATCGCCCAGAGTGTCATCTCCAGGCTTTGACAATGGTTTCAAGATGGCGGTAATGTGAGTAGACGTTACAGCAGAGGTCGCCCCCGAGTTACAACGCCGAATGAGGACCTTTTTTTTTTTTTTTTTTTTTTTTTTTTGCAGTTTTGGCAGTTACTGCCAAAAGACTTTATTTTGTTTTGGCAGTTACTGCCAAAAGAAACAGACAGAGTACAGCATCAGACCTGTCTCGTTAGCTCTCTCCAGCTACCACCGGTACGACAGTTTCAAAGCAGACCGTGTACAGACGCTAAGGGCACAATGGTCTATATCAAAGGTGGGCAAAAGCCGGCCCACGGGCCGGATCGGGCCCTTTTGCTTACTTTATCCGGCCCGTTGAAAAATACTGCATGCAATTTTTTTAATGTCTTATAAGCGATTTTGTTGAAATCAACAGTATTTGAATGCGTAGTGTACATATAAATAATGAAAAATATATAAATAATAGAGAGTATTATAATTTGAACAGCTGTAACCATATCCCTACTTTAATGTATGCAACATACATACTCTCATAAAGCGTGTGGTCGGCTTACTACATAGAATTGAGCGTGCACTCCTCTCACTCTTCGAGGGATGACAGACCGCAGCACGCGCACTGTTTATTTTGATTTAGCACTAGTCGCATACCCGTCATTTCTTTTGAGATTAATGTTTGTTATTTTGCAAATACAATAATAAAATGAAAAAGTGGACTTTTTGTAGGTAAAATTTTAAAAAATTGGTTTTATTTTATTGTAATAATTAAATTATTTTTCAGGCCTTTGTAAAATGAGTCAATCGAAAAAAAAGATAAGTTGATTTGGAGTGCAGAAATTTCAATGAAGCAGGGACGGTGAAATACCTTTATGCAAACATTGATTAGAAAACATGTTTAGTTTGCCAGGAAACAATTGCTGTTTTCAAGGAATACAATTTAAATAGACATTTTAAATCAAAACATCCAAATTATGCATCACTTTATTTAAAAGAACTTCAAAATGCAGCAGAAAACATGACAAAAACTTGAATAAGCAACAAAATATTTTTACCTAACAAAGTAGTGTCAAGAAATCTACCACAAAAGCAAATTATGTTGTTGCACAGAAAATTGCTAAGTTCTGTAAACCTTTTACTGAAGCAGAATTTGTTAAACAATGCATGATACAAGTGTCGGAGATACGTTATCCTGAAAAGAAACATATTTTTGAAAATGTAAGCCTTTCGAGAAAAACAATAGTACGACGGATCGAAAATATTGCAAAAATTTTACTTCACCAGCTAAGAAAAAAAATTGCTGATTTTACATGTTGTTCTCTGGCTTTAGATGAGTCCTGCGATATTACTGACACAAGTCAATTATTAATATTTATCCGAGGTATTAACAAGAAATGTGAATTTATCGAGGAACTTCTTAGTGTGCATCCAATGAAAGATTCAACTACCGGTGAAGACTTCTTTATCACTGTTGAAAAGTGTTTAAAGCAAATTTAGCTTGGAACAAAATAATAAGCATCACTAAGAATGGCTGTCCTAGTTTAACAGGGACAAATGTGGGTTTTCTAAAATGAATCAGCGACAAAGTAAAAGAGTTTCAGCCAGAAAAGGGTAGATTATTTTTACTTTGCATTATTCATCAAGAAGTGTTATGTAGAAAAGTCTTGCAATTGAATCACGTCTGTTGTGGCAAAAGTTGTGAATTTTATCCGGGGACGTACCTTAAATCATCGACAGTTTCTTGAATTTTTGAAAGAAATTGAAAGTGATTTTTACGAATTTCGATTTTTACGAAAAACTATTCAATTTTAACTTTTGATGTTTGTCTTTTCTTTTTATATTTCTATTTACTATTACATTTACAAAATGTTATATAAATATAAAAATGTAATAACTGATCAAAATAAAACAATTTGTATCGTTAAGGTATAAATATCAAATAAAATCTTTCATTAACTGATCTATTTAATGACCATTAATTTAATATAATGGATCATATTTCTTTAAAAATTACGTGATATATTTTATTGGACACAAAGTGTTCGCATACATATCTAAGTAAGACAATTTGTTATTACTATTATCTTTTATTAACTGTCAAATTTATCTGTCCAAATGCTTTAAAATGATATTTATAGTATTTTTGTCAAAAAAAAATTTCTTCGGCAGGGAAAAAAACTCCACCCAAAACATTCGCGTGTGCACAGCATACGCGAAATAGTCCTCCAGCCCGGGAGACATTTTGAAAATTTCATTTTGGCCCGTGCTTAAAAGTATTTGCCCGCCTCTGGTCTATATTCTCATAGGTCTGTCAGATGTGTTCCACTTACTGCAACTCACTGTAGCCGGAGGTTAGCGTGGAGTAGAGAGCATGCATTGTGGACACTGCAAAAGTGGTCTTGTGTGATGTTTTCCGACGAGCCCAGGTTTAGCTTTCAGTCTGATTCTTGTCGAACTTTCATATGGAGGGAGCCAGGTACCCATTACCACCAAGAGAACTCCATTGAACGACACCGTTACGATAGTGCAGGATTGCTCGTTTGGGGAGAAATTATTCTGGGTTCCATATCTAACCTTCATGTTCAGAATGTAACCATGACAGGCCACATCTATCGGGATGTCATTCTGGAACAACACGTACGTTTGTTTCGGGAAGACATGGGTGCAGAATTTCTGTTTATGGATGACAACGCCCGTCTTCACCGTGCAACATTGTAGACGAATGCCTTCAATCGGAGGATATCACCCGTATAGACTGACCAGCATACTTACCGGTCTTGAATCCAATAGAGCACGTGTGGGACATGCTTGGCCGATAATTGTTACCCGTCAACTCTCTCCCACATGTCTACTGGAACTTCGGAGAGCATTGCTTGATGTGAGTGCTGTAATATTCCCCAAGATCTGATCGATAATTTGATACTCAGTATGCCTAGGCCTGTATTGCATCGTCTAGGATGCATACTATGTATTAACCATCATACCAATCATGTTATATTGGTTTTTTTTTAATTTGCTCCAGGGAGTAAAAATTGTAATTTTTATTAATGTCAAACATTTAGCATCCTTTTTGCTCTTTACCTTTTGTTTAATAAATAGACTTTACAAATAAGTCGCATTTGTTTTGCGATTGTCTCTATCTTTGCTTGAACTTGCATTACCCTTAATTTATGGATACGAGTGTAGTATTACAACCTCTGTAATTTTGCTTAATGAGGATAGAAAATTTATTGGTTCTATAAAACTAAACTTATTAGTGCAGTATAATATACTTATTGGTACATATTATCAGCTTTATTTAAATTTTTCCTGATTTCGGAAGTTGTCTAACCTTTGCTAATCTTTATTACATTGGATGCATTTCAAATTTAATATAGAGTTTATAATAAAAATAGAGATTAGGAATTTTTTAAAGGTAGATTTTTAATCATATTATTATTTACGTAGTCCTTTTTGGCGATTTTTTTGTTTTAAGCTTTTTTATTGAATTTATTGCTTAGTGTGGAAATACAGTTTCTGTTTTTCTTTCAATATTTTATTTAAATTAAACTTATGTATAATATATTTCAGCTATACAGCTTTTATAAATTATTTACTTTCCATATTATTTGTAAACTTTTTTTCTAAACCATAAGCTATTACTTCTTTATCGTTTTCTGAATACGTGGCCTTCTTATTTATATTATGATCACTGATATTTAAAAGCGGGATATAAATTGATTTGTGTTTAAAATTTACGAGCAGCTTGCCAGAGCCTTCTTAGGGTCAATATTCTCTAAATAACATTTTCCATTTGTTTTTGATTAAATTCATATTATTTTTTGTTTAGTCTATTAAATTAATTTTTATCTAGAGGTATATATTTCATACTGCCAGGTTTATCTTAACCGTATACCTTGGAGCATTTCCTTCAGACAACCTTATTTGTTTACTTTTGAAAATTTCGTTCATGGCTTGCCAACTTTTCGCCAAGATTGTTCAAGATAAACTCTATACGGAATTAAGGATATCATCAAAAAAAGCAGC
The DNA here is from genome assembly GCA_037975125.1 of Latrodectus hesperus. NCBI lineage: Eukaryota > Metazoa > Arthropoda > Arachnida > Araneae > Theridiidae > Latrodectus > Latrodectus hesperus. The sequence continues at coordinate 68,968 of JAJQOW010000457.1, read as the reverse complement.
TCGGTGTAATTTTCTGAGGCACGTTGGATTGCTGAAGCCACAAAATAAAGTGCATACTTATTACAAAAATACATTAACTAACTTTAGTTTCTGTTTAAAGATAAAATTCGTGTTTTTCAAAGATCTATAGAAAAGTTCAATACAATTATTTGATTATAATTATTACCAGTTTCTTCATCTGATCCAAAAACATTAGAAATTATTAAATTTGAATTATTATTGGAAATAAAATTTAATATCAATATTTCACGTGAAAATAAATTTTACATCAATTTTTAAAACTTGAAATGTAATGATGTAATGACTTTTAGACTGTTTCTTTCCATAATGGATTCAAAATATTTACATTCTTGTGTCAAAATAAAAATTATTAAGAATATGTTTTAAGACAGTGTATATAAAGAATTTAATAATTGATGTATTTTTAAAGACAATTATTTTAAGTATTTGACACTTAATTACAATTAAGGTTTTTAATTGGGTTTTTCAATGGTTAAGGGTTTTACAGTTAAGTTTTTAATCTTTCAATTTACAGAGTTAAGGAAATTTCAAAATGAACATGCATAAAAAATAGATAATATAAACAAAATATTGTATCTTTTTTCAGTTTAATTTTAAAATTCTGCATTATTTATTTATTACTGCAACAAATATGTATATATATATATATATATATATATATATATATATATATATATATATATATATATATATATATATATATATATATATATATATATATATATATATATGTATACATATATATATTGTCTGCTTAATATTTATCTGGGGAAAAACTAAAAATAATTTCACGGAAGGAAACTTATATTAGGTTGGCTCTCGGGCTAAAATTCAAAATAAGTACTAGGTTTCATATACTACTCAGTACTACGATTTCAGTTTTTATAATTAAGATTGAATGTATATAAGAGTAATGCCTATATAACTGCCTATAAAATTTTTTATGCCACGCTGTTATTATTTTAAGCAATGTTAAACTCCGCTTCAGAACCGAATTTTTCTCTGGATAAAATTATCTATTTATTACCTTTATTAGGAGAAAAATAACTTTTATACAGAGCTTGACTAAGGCAGAGACACACAAGGCAGTTACCCTCGGGGCCCCACATCAAACGAAGATTTTCGCTCTGGGTCCCAATTAAGCTAAATCGGGTCCTACACTTAATGCCATCAGAGCCACCGTTCTTTTTGCATTCTCACGGTGTTATTGTTCTTAAGGAATAACATTGAATGTTTTCTCCGATTTTTGAAAGAATATCTCTCGTTTTGGTCCTCTTCAATATTATTGTATAACTTCATAATGAAAAACGTTTTCAAATATAGTACACCTCATTTGATTTATTTGTAGTTAATGGATATATGAGACTACATTCTCGATCCAAAACATCATATACGAAAATATTACTGAGATTCTTTTCTAATCTGTACATATTTAAGACTTAAACTCTAGAAATTTAACTCTTAGAATTTCCTGTTTAAACTGAAACTTCTGTCAGAAATGATTTTTTCTCTTTTATTTATTTATTTTGTTATGCTATGCACCAAAAACATTGAATGAAAGTTCTTCTTACTTTTAAACTGCATAGTTTTAAAGCACAACTTTTTAATTCAAAGCTAGGCGGGTAGTCCGAAATCTATGTACATATTCAAGTTTGTAAAATTTAGACTATATAAGTATGCTCAGATGTAAACTATAAGTTCATTGGATGATATGCAAATTTCTGTAATTGCAAAGGGGCGAAGCAGATGTATACAGCAAGTAATAAATATATTGACTTTATAAGGGATATATATTTATTACTATTTAATAACATGTTGCGTGCATTTGCTGTTTACCAGGATTTTTCCACTGAAACCTTTTATTTTTACTTGAGTTTACATTATTTTAATTATTAAAATATTAAAATTTTAGCTTCTGTAGACTTATGTTCAGTAATAAATACTTCTTTATAAATGTGACATTTTAAGCTCGATTACATTATTACGAAGCAAAATATTATTAAATTTTGACTTTAAAATTTACTAATTTTAATTACTGAAACAACAACATTATGTAAAAAACAATTAAAAATTTTAAAATCTTACTCTTCAATTGTAAAATGGAAATGCTACTTTTATTTTCATCAAAAGGCCTTAAGTTATTTAATATAATAAAAAAGCAATTATTATAATAATGAAACAAACTGTATAATAATCTATGATGTTTTTTCTACTATATATTTATTTTCTCAGAGTTTTTGGCGAAACTATGTTATACATAAAGCAGAGTAAAAGCCTCGAATATATGATTAACGTTTCCTACTTTTTCTTTGTGACAAACCCCAAAACTGACATTTTATTTTAGTCACAATTTCGTGATAAAATAGCAATTCTTTCAGATAAATCTTGAAATTATGATCTTTTTCCCCTGCGAGAATAATTTTTTATATATTGAGTTTTAATTGCTGCAATTCATAAGCATTGCAGCAATTAAAACTCAATTAGTTTTGGCTAACTAACAAAAACTAGTTTCGGGTGAAAGATAATGCAAAAAGCTTATCTTAAATTAAAATCATGGGCAGTGGCAATTAATGTCTCTTCGATTAAACTTATGTTGATATATATATATATATATATATATATATATATATATATATATATATATATATATATATATATATATATATATATATATATATATATAATCCTGTAATAAAAATATGTATATAATATTTCTGGTTCAAAAAGAGTGATCACTGAAGATAATGAATTTATTATTCTCTGGTGTAAATTCTTTAAATGTTTATTTCACCCATAAAAATTTTATTCTAATGTACCATTATTTTTACTTATACTACAACAGTAACAATTATGTGAGTAACGTATATTTCAATTGATATAGTTTAATAACCTTGAAACTGTTATTTATCTATTGAATTTTTATAAATGAATTAATTTTATTAATTCTAGAAATGAATGAATTTATTTACAAGTTTTTCATACTTAATTAATATTGATTATTTTTAATTATCTATTTTAAATGGTAGATTTTAAAATAGATGGTTAAAAAATAATTAGCTATTCATTAAGTATGTAAAGCTAGTAAATAAATTCATTCATTATTTACTTAAAATAGATAATGAATTTATTTACAAGCTTTACATGCTCAATTAATATTAATTATTTTTAATTATGTTATTTAAAATCTAATCATTATCTATTTAAAAATTTTAAATATCTTTTTAATGGTATATTTTTCAGAAAACATAGAAATTAAGAATAAATTAAAACGATATAGAAAAAATACAAAGCAAATTACAATAATAAAAAACGAATATTCAAATATAAGATTATTTTAATATTACTAATATTTGGAGTAGTGATATAATTTCAATTCGCGATTTTAATATTTAATCTACAATTGCGGAAAAAAAACTATTGTGTAGTTAAAATTTATGAATTAAATACATAGTATGACCTGATACTTTAAACTTTATTAATTGTAACACTTAGTTTTTAACTTTTTTAACGAACTTTTTTAATCAATCTGCGTTTATTTACATAATTGTTTGAATTTGTATTTCCGTTCTGTCAAACTGTTCGTCCGTACGTTTTGACGTTATTTACCACTCCTCCTTTATAAAGGGAAACTTCGGTGTGCAAAAAGCTAGATTACAAAATATAAGCTAAGCAAGCAGCATTCAGAAATAGAAATACTACCTCGGGAATACCTCCATAAGCTTAACTGCTTCCCAGTGGCGTAGCGAGCACAATTGGCGCCCGATTACCATACCAATTTTGGCGCCCCATCTCAAAAAATAGTAATATAATATATAGAATAAACATGTAATAAGGATATAATGCAAATGTAACAACAGCAAAGTATCTACTTTAAAACAATCTTAAATATAGATAATTTTAAAGGCTCAAATTGTACTTTTAAATTTGAGATAAAAAATCTAGTAAAAAAATCTTTAGAATAGGATACGGAAATGCATCAGTAGAAATCAAACTTACAGAAATTTAGATTTAGTCAAAAATTGTGTTAGAAAATCATTTTTCTGAGATTCAATGATATTAACCATGTGTTTCGAGACAGAGTGCAAATTTGATAAGTCCAAATGTAAGAAATCTGGCAAAAACTGTAATTCTTAGTGTTATAGCAGTCTAATGTATGTAAATAAGTAAATTTAAATCAAATATAAATAAATTATTTTTAGAATATAGTTTTAATTTGTTTTAACATGGAAGTGTTTTTTTAAATTTTAATAATCTAAATTATTCTCTTCTTCCAGATCTTTTAATTAACAAAAAATAAAAGTTATTTATAAGAATTAGTTAATATTCAATTTAAAGTTCTATATTGTTTAAAAAAATTATAATTATTTACTGAAATAAGAATCTAGAATTTAATTTACTTTTAGTAAATCAAAGTGGGATCATTTTGTGTTTTAGAATACTTTTACGTTATATATATATACATTTTTATTTATATATAACTTATACTATTACCTATTATATCGGTCTTATAATATCTACTGAAATGAACGTAAAAATAAATCACAATTATTTAAATTCTTAAACTGAGAGATTTTTGTACTTTTTATTCTTAGTCACATCATGATGTTTTTCAATCTCTTCTGGACGAATTATTTAATATAGCTTAAAAATACTTATTCTTTAAAATTAAAATATCATTTTTCTGCAAAGTAATCGGAATTTATGACATTTTCCCTCACGCATTGGGGATAATACATATATTTACAGGATTATCCACAAATTTCAATAATTAATCACATTTACAGAGTTTAGTGGGGATTATGTATAATTATTGGTTATTATACATAAAATTGCCGGATTAGTCAATTTTACCGTAACACTACCTTATGATTTTACTCTGAGAACATTTCTCTCAGAAAATTTTTAATTTATTTTTAATATGTTCAAAACGACACTCTTATGACTTTAAAATATATTTTTTAATTAAAATAAGAGCTGATTCATATTAAAAAAAGAACTTATTTTTATTGAATCATTTTTATAACACTTAAAACTATTACTAATTTGTAGCTTTTTACAAAACTTAATAATTTTGTCTAATTTCATTATATTCCTCTAAAATGATTTCTAAGCTAAACATGCTTTCATTATATAAACTGAAATATAAAGTTAGGTAAAGATTAATTATCAAGAAACATTTTATGTGTACGTATAAAAAATATTTGATACATTTGGTCTTTTAACTTTCCAAAAAAGAGTTTTTCAGTTATAATGTATTAATATAAAGGCGACAAAATTACAAGTCAGATAAAAATTATTTTCGAAAATCTTTAAATTGTAAATATTTTGATTTCAAATAAATAATTTTAAATAAGCAATTTTATTTTAAATTTTAAAACTATACATTACATGTTTGTTAATAAATATTCGTAATCGCTAAAAAATCTGATAAAAAAGCAAAATATAGAAAGTTGTAGACAGAAATTATAAATCTACTCAAAAGTCAACATTTCCAACGAAGTTTTCAGCGAAATACACTATAAACGAAAATTTGTGGGTGTGAAATGATGATATTCTAACCGGGTAAATAGTTAAAATAAAAGGAAACTATGAATTTTCCTAGCATTTGGAGGTAGTTACTTTTCTATTTCCAGCGTTGTATCGTATTTCGATTCCAGGAGCACAATTCTCTTGATTGGATGTTGCAGTGCTACCTTGAAAAAAATTATCTTCTGTTGGAGGTCAGTCTGTTGCTGAACACAAACATTTTTGGATAAGAGGACCGCTTATGAGAAAGACATTTCAACGCGAATTTTTTCATGAGTATAACGCGACAGTAGATTAAGAGGTTAACTACAAAGTTTGAGGTAAATACAGAGCTTTCCTTTCTCTGAGCGATGTACACTCCCAGAAGTTTTAAATCTCTACAACATCTTTCAGTTACGTATCTTCCTTATTTTTCTGATACATTTAATTATTTTTTGTAAGTGAAATGGATATAAAAAAATCAATATCTTCGAGTAATTTGATTCTCTTAACAAATTTAGTCTTTTCATCCTTTTGTCGTCGGGTTCCTTCTTTATTTGATAAGAAAGGGGCTCAATGAAGTTAATTTAATCAGCACGCGAAAACATTTAAATTAAAATTCATTAGAATTTTTTATGCAACATTTATTTATAATGAGTATTATTCTTTAAAATGAAGTTTTCTACAGATTCACTATATCATCCAGATTTAGCTTCACTGAAGCCCTAAGCTATATCGAATGTATATATAATGTGATATATTTAAATACCTATTATATTATATTCACGGATTTTATTGAACACAGCCATGCTAGTTTAAGGAACTTATATAATTTAGGAGCTCCGCAAAAGAATAATCCCTGAGATACAGTTTATTTACTTGACAAAATTCTTGGTACTATAATTCCATCATCATATAATTGTTGTCTATTCGAAATTTCAGTGATTAGAATATGGCGTGACTTATAAGTTTATAATAATAATTGTAATTATAAAAGTAAATTATTAAGAATTGAGAAATAAAATACTTTACATTCATTATATTTGAAATGAAATTTTTTGTAGGTTTTATACCTTTCTCATTGGTTATTAAAAAATACAAATTCTAAGAACCTTTAAAGAAAAATTTTCACTTGTGTTTTAATTATAATTTGACACGTTTTTATTAATAATATTACAGTTTTATAAAATTTCCTTTTTAGAGAATAATTTTTTTATTTTATTTTAACCACGATGAGATTAAAACTTCACATTTTTTTATTTAAAAGAGAAAATATTGCTTATTAAATAAAATGCTTTATATAATAACTATAAAAAATGAAATCAAGTCAAATAGTATTTTAGAACATCAAAATTTCTACAAAATTATTTTGAATTCCTAAATGATAAATAACATCATGCGAGTTCTTAATGATGTATTTGTCAGTTGATGCAAAATTCATTATATATGTTTTTTTTTTTTTTTTTTTTTTTTTTTTTAGTAGAAAAGATTTATTTGCTTAATCAATGTTACAATTTTTCAAAGGTATGCAACTTAATTAGACATCTTGTAAAAAATTAGAATTCTAAAGAACATGGTGAATTTTTCTGCATTCACTAAGTCAAATCAGTTACAGATTAGGTCATGAGCTTACCTTTTTGGAATCTCTTTAAATTATCGATTCGTAAATCAAGAGATATAACATCAACACATATTATTTGGTAAATAAGTTGAAACTAAAAACACCTTAAATGCATAAAAAAGGAAACTAACCAATGTAATTTATATTTCAGAATTTTTATCAGAAAAAAATTTAACATATTTCTATGCTTACATGTACAAGATTTACTATACAAAATAATGATAATGCATCACAAATCTTGAGCAAAGTATAAAAAACTGTAAGAAAAGATAGTGGAAAATGTGATTAAAAGAACACACTTTTTATAACGAACTAAACTATTCTAAATTATTAATATTGAAATATAAAAATAGGAAGATTTTCATTTATGGCAAGTTTTTCAACAGGAAAAAATTATTATTAAATTTAAAATATTTTTCTCCGAATAAATTTGATATTTCACAATTAAAAAGAAATATAATTTTTCTGTAAACAATTTTCGTAACTGCTATTTGGGGCCCCTCTCAACGAATTCTCAATTTGGGGCCTCTCCCGGGGCACGAAAGACCCACTTGCCCTCCTTCACTACGCCACTGCTGCTTCCTATGTACGCCAAATTCCTTGCCAAATATAATGCCAAAATTGCTTACTGACTAAAGATGACGTCAAGTAAAGAGGAGGGTATGACGGCGTATTTATTAGAGGTAGGCGGAGTTAAAAATTTTTTGGGAGGGACTTATAAAATAATTGAGTGCTCTTTTCGCTTTCATTCACCTTTCAGCTTACTTTTGTACTACATTTTCCTTTAATAGTTGAATTTTAGACCTTTCAAATTTCGATTCTTATTCCATCATTTTGTTTAATTATATCTGTTAGTTTTGGTCAAATAAGAGCTATTAAAAATCAATGTATATTTCAACATGCATATAATTGATTGTTGCATATAATGTAGATTTAAATAAAATATTGAGACTTTTTAAACTTCGACTTTTATGTAATTTAATTGTAGGATTTTTCTACTTTTTTCCATGAATATATAAGTTGCATTTATCTACATACATATCATAAATAAACTGGAATCGGTATATTATTCAAATACTACTAACTAAATTACCATTTAATGCTACAAACTAAGATTAGTTACAGCAATTTATTAACTAGTGAAAAGTTTCGTTGATAAATTCTGGTATTAAATAGTTTTCAATAAGTTATTAATAAATTATTTAATAACAACTTAATTAACTTTCATCATTTAAATTGAAATTTTGTTTATTGTTTCTAGAAAAGTTTCTTTCTAGTTCAATTTTAAATATTTGAGAGAATTATCTTCAATAATTAGTGTATTTGGTTCATAACTTAATGTATTATAATCTTTCCTCAATAGTAAAAAATCAATCAATAATTTAAAAAATCGTAGCTTCTTACAGCAATTCAAATAATAAAAATAAGTCAAATCAGTTTTTGAGATATTATAATACAAAATATTGTATTTACTGTTTGTTCAATATTTAAATAATACATGTGTGATTCAGGATAAATTTCTAAGGGAAATTTCATTTTAAAGTCTAAGTTTTATTTATATTTTTTCTAAGAAAAGGTGAACCTTGTTTAATGTTAAATTAGTCATTGTTGAATATGTTAGCATTTTCTAAGAATTTAGTTTCAGAAATAATAACATATTAACAGAATGATCCAATGGATTAACATTGCCATCTAATAAAAACTCAACCTAAAGTTTCGCATACTTTTAATGGCGAATACAATAGAAGGGAGCGTGTCACCTTTCAATCAAAAGGGAGGTGTGTTTACGTGACGTCACGTGTTAGCTTGTGTACGAACACGAGGTTATTTTTTGGAGTTGAGTTGTTGGGTTTCTGCTGCTAAAAAAATTATTTTCGGTTTTGCGAGAGGGTAAACTGCGTCACTTTTTACTTACCTCGTAGTTGCTCATTCAAATTCAGTTGAGTCGTTGGGTTTCTGCTGCGTTCAAAAACTATTTTCGTTTCTGTGAGCGGGTAAGCGGCCTCAATCAATTACTTACGCCGTGGTAACTCATTCGTGTTGAGTTGAGTTGTACTTAAACTTTTACATATATTTTATTTTGATGCTTTTTAATTTTTTTGTTCATGGCACCATCTATAATCTAAATAAGGAACTTTATTTTTTTTAAAAATTATATTTAAAACTGTTGAGGCTGGGGTCCGAACTCATTATCTCCAAAAAGAATTCGTGGGGTATTCGTTATGGTACGCAAAATCAATGTATTCTCTAATATGTAATTACATTTAAAACTATTAAAATGTTAAAATCTCTTTTATGTTTTAACTTGAAAATAATTCTTGAGGGAATTTTGAATTAATAAAAAAATCTAAAAAAAAAATATGTTCACTATTTTAGTAATAGCCTGAGGAAAAATTTGTTGTGAATTATATTTTAAATTCATTCTAATTGGCTTTCTGTTTTTTATTTACAAATAGACAATTTTGCTTGGATTTGCATGTTAAAAAATATTTTCAGCTTAAATATAAGAATTGAAGTGATTATTTATCGGAATCATATATTTTTTCTTCAGGTGCTGAAAATGATACACTGTGAAGGTCAATTCTCAGAACGCAGCTGTGGGACTACAGTTGTTGCTTGGGATTTCTCCTCCCTTTAGAGCCCTTAACATTCTTCCGATAAGATTTCGTTCTCGGAGTTGAAGCAGATTTAACTACCGAACATTGGAGTCCGAAAGTAGTAAAATTTGGAAATTGCTAAATGCGAGGAGTTTTGGCGAAAAAACGGGTGCATTGACTTGTTTCTTTAGAAAAAATTTGTCCTTATTTCGAACAGAATATTTTTTATTATATTCATATTAATTTTTTCAACTAAACGAACATCTTTTTAATGGCTCCATATTTTAAGAGTTTGATAGATGTAAAAAAAAGCAACTTTACAAATAATAGTGCTGATACATATGATTAATCTAAATTAAATCATTCTTTCCTTCGTGACAAAAAAATATTGATTCCTTTAGCTACTGATCACGGAGATTGACATCAGACCTTGAACCTGAATACCCGGATGCTCCAGTGCTCTCCGGGGAGGACCGTCGACATTATAGAGTGATTTTTCGATAGTGTTTCCCGAGAGCGGAAATTAGGAGTCTGGTTCCTAGAACCTGAGGGTAGTTTCCCCAGACCTAAAGTGCAGCGAACGTTCCAGAATTTGAGGAATTCATCAGTTTTCCTACAGCCTACAATTTATGAAAGTTTCTTGTTAATTACCCTGTAAATAAATATTTAAACAAGGATATTGAATTACATGAGCCTGATGCCTTAGCGGCCCTTGCCTACCTATAGTTCAGCCTACCCAGACTGAGTGCAATATATATATATATAAGTAAAGATATATATATATATATATATATATATATATATATATATATATATATATATATATATATATATATATATATATATACAAAGATAAAACATAAAAATATTGAAACAATATTTTTCATGTTTTATCAATATTCAATATTTTTCATGTTTTATCTTATTTATATTGGCAAATCTTTCTTTAGCTGCTTTTGCCCTGGCTAGATTTCCTATTGTATTGTAGTTCCTCTTTTATTATATTGTATTTATTACTTTAAGCATTTTATCTAATTTTAGCTATCGTACACAAACTCTATTTAATATTTTAAAATTTTATATATTAACGGTACCTTTCGTAAAAACTTTAAATGATATGGTAAGATCTATTTAAAAATATTTAATGTTATTTGGTTTGGAAAATGAAGTCCGCATCTAAAACTTCAGTTTGGGTCAGCTTGTTCTATTTGGACTTTGTGCCACAAACCCAACCAACCAACGAAAAGTTACCTTCATATGTAATATTTTTTACAAAGAATTCTGTCCATAGAAGAAAAAATTTTATTTTCACAAAACCAGTTTAGAGGGAATTTTTTTGAAAAATATTAACGAAAATAAATATACAGATGAAAATTATGAACGAGAAAATGAAATAAATTAATAATCTACAAGTGAAATATACATTTAGAATCAGCACTAATATATTTTCACATAGAACTAGATAGATTTAAAATATATCATTGAAAAGAATACGATAGTCTCAGTGCTATTATTGTCTTAATGTTATTATCTGCGATATTGCAGTAACAATCATTATACAGCTGAGACATGTGGCATTAGGTTATTAGTAAAATAAATAATATAAATTTTGCTGTAACGATAAGTACGCTTCTTGGAAAGCAAAATGTGATAAGATTTTAACGATTTTTTCAGACTCTTAAAAACTCTCCAATCAGACAAGTAAATCTCTTGATTTTTTCAGATATACACCCTCACCAACCACAAGCAAACTACTTTTTCTCTGATTGACTTTAAAAATACTATTTCTCAGGATGACGCTTAATGAAATGAGTCAAATAATGAAAAGCAATCTTTTCATTATTTGACTCCAAATTCGTAATATAAAAATTTAAATAAACTTTTTTACATGTATATTCCAAAAATATACACGGATTAGCAATAATAAGAGCCTAAAGAATTATTTATTATAGTATTTCAATTTTCGTTAAATTTGCTATAAAATTTTGTAGCAATTAACTATCGACAACACTTAAAATACTTTATATTTTTTTAAAACTTAAATTGTATGTTTTGTTTAGTCCAGACAGTATACGAAATTTATTTACAAGAAACAGAATAAATAAAACAATATGAAGTCTTATTTAACCTTTTGAGCCCGGCGTCACCGTTTCAAAAAACAGCTCCTACGCCGGCGTGAGAAGATGACATTTCCTACCCCCTTGACCGAAAGGAGAGGGTCATTTTCACCGTGAGGAATCTTAATTCTAATCGTAATTTTCTTAATCTTAATCGTAATTTTCATGAAAATGTAAATGTGTTTACCATAAATTCTATACTTATCAATAAGAAATCGATTTTTTTCCATTCGTTGTTTTACATACCAAATTAAGAAATGTTATAAGAATTTTAAGATTACATGCATCCGTTTGTAATAAAAATTTAGACTGTTTCAAAAACTATGATATAGAGTATATTAATTTATTACAGAGAATTTTCTGAAATAATTGTTTAAAATAATTAGACTTCCTTAAAGTAATGAATTTGCAATTAGTTATAATAAAAATGGTAAGCAATGAACTAGCTGAATATTTCAAAAATATTCTTAAAAACAGCATGCCCGGTATTAAAAATGTAAATTAAGATATTTTGAACAAATATTTCTATTAATAAGTAAATACATGCAAATTGCCGAAGTTGCATTGAAAAAGATTTAAAGTAATCTGTGTGTTAAATACAGCAATGATTTCTGTTTTCTTTTTATTTATGACAAATTTCTATATTGAATGGATTAAAATATATGCTTTTTTATCTTTCACTTTTAAGGAAAAAGCTTAAAAATGGACTTATCCTTTTCTGCGTGTTTCTGTAACTAAATATGAAACGTTTTGAACAATGAATGTAGCCAGACAAATCTTGAGTTTCTACTTTATATGTAGCATTCAGGTTGATTGCTTAATAAAATTACATTTTTGTCATACATTAAATAGTGTTACAAATTTGTAAATAATGATTATATTTGTCTTAAAATATCTCAGACAGATCAGAAATTCTCACATTTTGGGCAAAAATTGCGGTATTTAGACGTGTTGTAGTTTAAAAGCGGATTTCCTAATGATTTGGCGACTTGGCGACATTTGGCGATATTCTTGGCGACTTGGCGACGGTTGGCGAGATTCTTGGCGACTTGGCGAGAAATCGATACTTCTGGAAACATCCATCACCTAAGCTCTAGGACCAATATTTTCCGAGATAGCCTAGAAGCTTCCAGAGCCTTGGCGAAATTGGTAGATTTCTCCGCCAAGTCAGGTATAAATACCGCAGCCCGACATGGAATAGAGTAGAGTTTTGTGAAGACAGTCAGTGAGTGAAGACGAATAGTTGTGACTGCTAGTTGTTCTCTGTCTGAGGTATTTGAGACCTGTGATTGGAAGCTGTTTTTTTATTTTTATTATATCTGACGAATTGTAGCTGTATAATTGTGACTGTTACAGCGGGAATTTCGTTTATTTAGTGAAGTTCTTACAGAATAAAAGTCTTGTGTTCATTAAGGATGGTTGCTTTATTCAACTCTCAATCGACACGAACCTGTGAAGCTCGGTACAACTGGTGTCAGAAGTCGGGGTTGAAGAGTTGATGCAGCGTGTCACAAGAAAAATGGATATGGATTTAATGAAAAGTCTTCTCGAAAAATTAGCGGAGCAGATGGCTGAGATGAAAGCTGGACAAGAAGATATGAAAACCGAGATGAAAGCTGGACAAGAAGAGGTGAAAGCTGGACAAGAAGAGATGAAAACCGAGATGATGAAAGAGATAAAATCTGGACAGGAGGAGATGAAAGCTGGACAGGAGGAGCTTAAAAGGAACTTAAGAAGGACATTGTAAGTGTTAAAGAAGAATTCTCCAACATCATTCAGGAGAAGATGAATGCAATGGAAGATAAGGTAACTTCAGTTGAAACTAAAGTTCTGGAGATAGAAGAAAACGTTGAAGAAGCATTAGACAATATGAATAAGAAGATTGAAAGCTTGGAGAAGCAAATGTCAAACAAACATGAGGAACCCAGCGTGGCATTTGTGCCTTCCCTAGCCAATATTAAACTCTCAACATTTGATGGGAAATCATCCTGGCAAGTATACAAGACCCAGTTTATGATGGTAGCGGAAGCTAATGGATGGAATCCCCGAGCCCAAGCTTTTCACCTGGCGGCTTCTTTAAGAGGAGACGCGGCTGACATCCTCGAGACGCTTCCGGAGGAGCAGAGGCACGATTTCCAAGCCCTATCGAGTGCGCTTGAGCTGCGGTTTGGAGATAAGTGCACTAAAGAATATAGCAGACTACAGTTAAAGTCCCGCTATCAAAAAGCGGGTGAAAGTCTGCAAGAATTGGCTGCCGATATTCAGCGACTTTCCCATCTAGCATTTTCGGACTGCCCAGCTGAGACACGTCAAGATCTGGCTCTCCATCACTTCATCGATAGTGTGAGGGATCCGGAGATACAGAAAACACTTAGACTCGCCGATGTCAAAGATATTGGATCTGCCCTAGTCTACGCACATAAGATAGAGGCTGCCCAGCAGGCCGCGCGTAAAGACCGGCACTCAATCAGAGCCGTCTCTACTACTGATACGGACTATGATCTCAGAAAGCAAATCGAAGATCTGCGGCGAAAATTCCGTAACTTAGAAATGAGTAAAGGTGGCAGAAACACGAAAATTCTGTGTTGGACTTGCGGAGCAGTCGGACACGTTCAGAGAGACTGCCCGAAACGAAAAGATGATGGAAATGATCTTCGTCAGAAGCCCCATTTCAAATCGTTTCACATTTCTTCCGTAAGTAGCGGCGACAACGGACTTTTCGTTATGGGACATGTCAACGAAGTTCCCTGCAGAATGATAATCGATACTGGAGCCAACGTAACTATCGTTAGGACAGATTTGGCTCGCAAACTTGGTGACAAACTCATCTGGACGCCGCCCTGCATTACCCTCCAAACTGTGACAGGTGATAAGATTAAAGTGCATGGAAAAGTCAATCTAAACATTGCATTTGGTAATGCCGTGTACCATCATATGGCATATGTCGCTGATATAAATGACGAATTTATTCTCGGATTGGACTTTCTCAAAGAAAACCATTTCAAGTTAGATTTTAAAAATAATGAACTACACTCATGTTCTGAAGACATAGCGATTTTTAAGACGAAATATTCAGATATTAAAACAGTCCATCATATAACTGCGAAGAGTGAAACAACATTACCACCAAGAACTGAGACAATAGTTTGCGGAGCTCTTTCAGAAGATAATAATTTTCATTATGGATTGACTGAATATCCAGATTCCGACAATAGCGTTAAAGGAGTACTAGTGGCTTCTTCACTCGTCGACCTTTCACGAAATGTAATCCCGGTAAGAGTTGCTAATCTAAGTAATAAGGTAAAACTTATAAAAGAAGGAGAAGTGCTAGCGACTTGCACTCCAGTGACCTGTATTAACCGAAATTGTCAAGCCACACTATCTGAGCCTCCTGACACTCTAATTAATGAACTCCTTCAGAGAGCAGAGTTAGATGATAAACAGAGGAATGCTGCAAGAAATTTATTATTAGAATTCGGAGATCTCTTTTCCAAGAAATCAGATGATGTTGGGCGAACCAAATTGACGCAGCACCGAATCAATACAGGAAATCATCCACCCATTAAACAACATCCGAGAAGATTGCCATTCGCTAAGCAGGAAGAGGTGGATAATCTTCTGATGGAAATGCAGCAGAATGACATTATTGAGCCATCAGAGAGTCCTTGGGCTTCGCCTATTGTTTTAGTTCGGAAGAAAGATGGTTCTACCCGATTCTGCGTTGACTATCGTCGGTTAAACAACATCACTAAAAAAGATAGTTACCCTCTTCCTAGGATTGACGATACACTTGATGCTTTATCCGGAAAACAATGGTTTTCGACTTTGGATCTCAAGAGTGGTTATTGGCAAGTAGAGATACATCCTGAGGATCGAGAAAAGACTGCATTCACCACAGGACAAGGACTTTGGCAGTTCAAGGTTATGCCATTCGGGCTTTGCAATGCACCTGCAACGTTTGAGCGCCTGATGGAGACAGTATTACGAGGACTTTCCTACGAAGCTTGTTTGGTATATTTGGACGATATCATTATTGTTGGGCGCACATTCGAAGACCATTTAAGAAACATCCGAAAGGTGCTGGAAAAATTAAAAATGGCCAACCTGAAGCTGAATCCTTGCAAATGTAATTTATTCCGACGTGAAGTAAGCTATCTGGGACACATTATCTCTGCTGAAGGTGTTAGAACAGATCCTGAAAAGATCTCCGCAGTTAAGGACTGGAGTCGTCCAAAAGATGTCCACCAATTAAGAAGTTTTCTTGGACTATGCACATATTACAGGAAATTTGTTAAGGGTTTTTCAAGTATTGCCAGACCTCTTCACAAGTTGACAGAAGTTAAACAGAGATTTCTATGGACAGATGAATGTGAGAAAGCTTTTAAACAACTGAAGGAGGCGTTGACATCTTCGCCCGTTCTTGCATATCCCCAGCCCGGAAAAATATTCATTTTAGATACGGATGCCAGCAACGAAAATATCGGAGCTGTTTTGTCGCAGGAAATTGATGGTAAAGAATGTGTCATTGCTTATTGGAGTAAATGTCTTTCGAAACCAGAGCGGAATTATTGTACAACCAGGAAGGAATTGCTGGCAATCGTCAAAGCCATAGAACATTTCCACCATTATCTCTATGGAAGAAAGTTCTTGCTCCGGACCGATCACGCATCCTTAACCTGGCTTTTAAATTTTAAAAATCCAGAAGGACAGGTAGCCAGATGGATTCAACGACTCCAGGAGTTTGACTTTGAAATACGTCATCGCAAAGGAACTCTTCATGGAAATGCTGATGCACTATCAAGGAAGCCGTGTAATGAAAGCTGCCGATACTGTTCTAGAGTAGAGAAGAACTATCAGCTGATAAATACTTCGGTACGCCAAGTTACTGTTTCATCTCCATCAAAACCAGACCCATGGAGTGATGAAGGACTTAGGGAAGCCCAAAAAGAAGACCCAGATATAAATCCAATTCTTGAATTGAAAGAATCTTCTAGTATGAGACCAAGTTGGCAGGATATCTCCACCTACAGTCCTGCTACTAAGCAATATTGGGCTCTTTGGGACTCACTCCATATAAGAAATGGTGTCTTATACAGGAAATGGGAGTCCGATGATGGACGTAATTTCAAATGGCAGCTTGTTCTTCCAAAATCAAGAATTTCAGATGTTTTGAAAGAATTGCACAGTAGCTCAACTGGAGGCCACTTCGGAGTAATGAAAACTCTACAGAAAGTTCGAGAACGCTTCTATTGGAGCAAAACGAGACAAGATGTAGAGAAATGGTGCCAATCTTGTGATGACTGTGCGGCACGTAAAGGACCGAAGAAACGTAGCCGAGGAAGGTTGCAGCGGTACAACGTAGGAGCACCTTTTGAGAGGATAGCATTGGACATTTTGGGTCCTTTACCACGATCCTCAAATGGCAACAAATACATACTAGTTGTCATGGACTACTTTACTAAGTGGCCTGAAGCGTTTGCAATCCCCGATCAAGAGGCGACTACAGTAGCCGAGGTTCTAGTGCAACAATGGGTTTCCAGATTCGGCACACCCTTACAAATTCATTCTGATCAAGGGACAAATTTCACCTCTGTTGTGTTTAAAGGAATGTGTCAAATTCTCGGAATAGACAAGACGCAGACCACACCACTACACCCACAATCGGATGGCATGGTAGAGAGGTTTAACAGAACCATCTTGAATAACCTCTCCCTTATGGTTTCCAGAAATCAGCAAGATTGGGATTTGAAGCTACCGCTGTTTCTTCTTGCATATCGCAGTGCTGTCCATGAGACTACCGGATATACTCCTTCACAGATGCTCTTTGGTCGCGAACTTCGTCTCCCTTGTGATCTTCAGTTTGGTCGTCCACCGGATACATCTTCATCGCCAGAGGAATACCTTCGAGACCTTCAGGCACGTCTTGAAGATGTCCATAACTTCGCTCGAGACCGAATCAACCTGACGACCGAAAGAATGAAGACAAGGTATGACACAAGAGCGACGGGACATGAATTCCAAGAAGGTGACAAAGTTTGGTTGTGGAACCCGATTCGACGTAAAGGACTTTCTCCAAAGTTGCAAGCCAACTGGGAAGGTCCCTACACAGTCCTAAAAAGACTGAACGACGTCGTGGTTCGTATAAGAAAATCATCTGCTTCAAAACCAAAGGTAGTACATTATGATAGATTAGCTCCTTATCGTAATGTAGAGTAAAAATCAGTAGACCATGGTCTGTTTGTAAATAGTATAGATAATTTTAATCTTTTCTATTTTCTTGTATTTTTAGTGTATGTAATGTGCTCTGTATCCTCTTGAAATGTAAATTCTTTTATATTAAATTTAGCCTCCTATCAGGGGATTGTACTGCCCGGGACGTGCAGTCCTTGAGAGGGGGCAATGTTACAAATTTGTAAATAATGATTATATTTGTCTTAAAATATCTCAGACAGATCAGAAATTCTCACATTTTGGGCAAAAATTGCGGTATTTAGACGTGTTGTAGTTTAAAAGCGGATTTCCTAATGATTTGGCGACTTGGCGACATTTGGCGATATTCTTGGCGACTTGGCGACGGTTGGCGAGATTCTTGGCGACTTGGCGAGAAATCGATACTTCTGGAAACATCCATCACCTAAGCTCTAGGACCAATATTTTCCGAGATAGCCTAGAAGCTTCCAGAGCCTTGGCGAAATTGGTAGATTTCTCCGCCAAGTCAGGTATAAATACCGCAGCCCGACATGGAATAGAGTAGAGTTTTGTGAAGACAGTCAGTGAGTGAAGACGATTAGTTGTGACTGCTAGTTGTTCTCTGTCTGAGGTATTTGAGACCTGTGATTGGAAGCTGTTTTTATTTTTATTATATCTGACGAATTGTAGCTGTATAATTGTGACTGTTACAGCGGGAATTTCGTTTATTTAGTGAAGTTCTTACGAATAAAAGTCTTGTGTTCATTAAGAGGTTGCTTTATTCAACTCTCAATCGACACGAACCTGTGAAGCTCGGTACAATAGTAATATTTTGTTCATTTTTCTCAATGATTGAGAACTTGAAAAATGATCATTCAAATAGTACATTCCAAAATATACTCGTATTAGTCTTAGAAAATATTTTTATACAATTCTTATCAGAGAAACATTCTTATAAGCAAGAAAACATTATCTTTATATTGGGAGTAAATTTTATCTTATATATTATTTAAGCTTTAATAAAACTATTCTTATTATTTTAAAAAACCAAAACCGTGATTATTTTCATTGTATAAAGAAATTAAAAGTACGTAGAAGAAACACTTACACAACTTGTAAGGTAACTTTCAGAAATATGTACTGCATCTCAATTTATGATTGTAAGTATTTTCCTCTTTATTTTCCTTTTATTTTTAGCGACAAAAAGTAATTTATTATAATGAAAAATAATTGCTAAATTGAGGATGAATATGCTTCCCTTTTAAAAAGAGGATTTTAAAAACCGTTTTTCGCCAATATTCTCCGCTCAGACTTTCACACACAAAAGAGCAGCAATTAAATCTCCCTCAACTGCTCGTAGAAATTTGAGCGGGAAAAATTCAGGGGCTTCAAAGGAGGAAAATACCCATGGCACAACTCCTGTACCATAGCCGTCTTTTGAGACACTAACTTTCGTAGTACAACAGTTCTACCACCGGGACGAAAAGGTTATAAATAAGAATAATTTTTCTTGAAATAAATAAGTTTATTTTAATTACCTTCAATTCATTTTTATTTAATGAAGAAATCACAATACATTTAATGTAATTAAGGAATTTAAAAATATTCTTTATATAGCTGAGTCCTATTTAAGTATTATTTCAGAAGTGTAAAAATACAGAGTATATAGGTTGCATTTTTACACATTATTTAAGCGGATAAAATACAAACATCTTAAACAGAAAACAGATTTTATAAGCAATATACTACAGTATGGTTTGAAACTGTAACGAAATAAACGGAATAAAATTTCGCTAAATAACATTCACTCTATAAATAAGTGCTTGAAGTTGTCTCTGATTATTTACTTTATGTTCTGAAAAGGAATTTAAACAATTGCAATTTGAATAATTCTGTTCATTTTGAAATAGTTCTCTCATATCATAAGAATTATATATTATATTCGCAGATAAAGGAATTTATGTATATATATATATCGAAAACAATACATTGAAAATACGAAATATAGTAAACAGTTGGAAAAATGTTCAATATGTATTTAAAAATTTCAAAGAAAATAGAAAATAATACATTGAAAATAATTTTTGCGCTAAATGTATTGCTAAACATAAATGTTTTTATCTATTCTTGTACTTTTCAATTTTCGTTTATGATAGTTCTAATCATGCATTATATATATATATATATTGTACCGAGCTCCACGGGTTCGTGTTGATTGAGAGTTGAATAAAGCGACCACTTAATGAACACAAGACTTTTATTCGTAAAAACTTCACTAGATAAACGAAATTCCCGCTGTAACAATCACAATTATACAGCTACAATTCGTCAGATACAATAGGAAATAGCTTCCAATCACAGGTCTCAAATACCTCAGACAGAGAACAACTAGCAGTCACAACTAATCGTCTTCACTAACTGACTGTCTACACAAAACTCTCTCTTCCATGTCGGGCTGCGGTATTTATACCTGACTTGGCGGAGAAATCTACCAATTTCGCCAAGATTCTGGAAGCTTCTAGGCTATCTCGAAAAATATTGGTCCTAGAGCTTAGGTGATGGATGTTTCCAGAAGTATCGATTTCTCGCCAAGTCGCCAAGAATCTCGCCAACCGTCGCCAAGTCGCCAAGAATCTCGCCAACTGTCGCCAAGTCGCCAAATTATTAGGAAATCAGCTTTTAAACTACAATACGTCTAAATACCGCAATTTTTGCCCAAAAAGGTGAGAATTTCCGATCTGTCTGAGATATTTTAAGACAAATATAATCATTATTTACAAATTTGTAACATTGCTCCCTCTCAAGGACTGCACGTCCCGGGCAGTACAATCCCCTGATAGGAGGCCAAATTTAATATAAAAGAATTTACATTTCAAGAGGATACAGAGCACATTACATACACAAGCAACTAAAAATACAAGAAAATAGAAAAGATTAAAATTATCTATACTATTTACAAAGAGACCATGGTCTACAAATTTTTACTCTACATTACGATAAGGAGCTAATCTATCATAATGTACTACCTTTGGTTTTGAAGCAGCTGATTTTCTTATACGAACCACGACGTCGTTCAGTCTTTTTAGGACTGTGTAGGGACCTTCCCAGTTGGCTTGCAACTTTGGAGAAAGTCCTTTACGTCGAATCGGGTTCCACAACCAAACTTTGTCACCTTCTTGAAATTCATGTCCCGTCGCTCTTGTGTCATACCTTGTCTTCATTCTTTCGGTCGTCAGGTTGATTCGGTCTCGAGCAAAGTTATGGACATCTTCAAGACGTGCCTGAAGGTCTCGAAGGTATTCCTCTGGCGATGAAGATGTATCCGGTGGACGACCAAACTGAAGATCACAAGGGAGACGAAGTTCGCGACCAAAGAGCATCTGTGAAGGAGTATATCCGGTAGTCTCATGGACAGCACTGCGATATGCAAGCAGAAACAGCGGTAGCT
Organism: Latrodectus hesperus; assembly: GCA_037975125.1. Classification (NCBI taxonomy): domain Eukaryota; kingdom Metazoa; phylum Arthropoda; class Arachnida; order Araneae; family Theridiidae; genus Latrodectus; species Latrodectus hesperus. Next base: position 47,470 of record JAJQOW010000457.1, on the reverse strand, counting down.
TCAAATCCCAATCTTGCTGATTTCTGGAAACCATAAGGGAGAGGTTATTCAAGATGGTTCTGTTAAACCTCTCTACCATGCCATCCGATTGTGGGTGTAGTGGCGTGGTCTGCGTCTTGTCTATTCCGAGAATTTGACACATTCCTTTAAACACAACAGAGGTGAAATTTGTCCCTTGATCAGAATGAATTTGTAAGGGTGTGCCGAATCTGGAAACCCATTGTTGCACTAGAACCTCGGCTACTGTAGTCGCCTCTTGATCGGGGATTGCAAACGCTTCAGGCCACTTAGTAAAGTAGTCCATGACAACTAGTATGTATTTGTTGCCATTTGAGGATCGTGGTAAAGGACCCAAAATGTCCAATGCTATCCTCTCAAAAGGTGCTCCTACGTTGTACCGCTGCAACCTTCCTCGGCTACGTTTCTTCGGTCCTTTACGTGCCGCACAGTCATCACAAGATTGGCACCATTTCTCTACATCTTGTCTCGTTTTGCTCCAATAGAAGCGTTCTCGAACTTTCTGTAGAGTTTTCATTACTCCGAAGTGGCCTCCAGTTGAGCTACTGTGCAATTCTTTCAAAACATCTGAAATTCTTGATTTTGGAAGAACAAGCTGCCATTTAAAATTACGTCCATCATCGGACTCCCATTTCCTGTACAAGACACCATTTCTTATATGGAGTGAGTCCCAAAGAGCCCAATATTGCTTAGTAGCAGGACTGTAGGTGGAGATATCCTGCCAACTTGGTTTCATACTGGAAGATTCTTTTAATTCTAAAATTGGATTTATATCTGGGTCTTCTTTTTGAGCTTCTCTAAGTCCTTTATCACTCCATGGGTCTGGTTTCGGTGGAGGTGAAACAGTAACTTGGCGTACCGAAGGATTTACTAACTGATAGTTCTTCTCTACTCTCGAACAATATCGGCAGCTTTCATTGCACGGTTTCCTTGATAGTGCATCAGCATTTCCATGAAGAGTTCCTTTGCGATGACGTATTTCAAAGTCAAACTCCTGGAGTCGTTGAATCCATCTGGCTACCTGTCCTTCCGGATTTTTAAAATTTAAAAGCCAGGTTAAGGATGCGTGATCTGTTCGGAGCAAGAACTTTCTTCCATAGAGATAATGGTGGAAATGTTCTATGGCTTTAACGATTGCCAGCAATTCCTTCCTGGTTGTACAGTAATTCCGCTCTGGTTTCGATAGACATTTACTCCAATAAGCAATGACATATTCTTTATCATCAATTTCTTGCGACAAAACAGCTCCGATATTTTCGTTGCTGGCATCCGTATCTAAAATGAATAATTTTTCGGGCTGGGGATATGCAAGAACGGGCGAAGATGTCAACGCCTCCTTCAGTTGTTTAAAAGCTTTCTCACATTCATCTGTCCATAGAAATCTCTGTTTAACTTCTGTCAACTTGTGAAGAGGTCTGGCAATACTTGAAAAACCCTTAACAAATTTCCTGTAATATGTGCATAGTCCAAGAAAACTTCTTAATTGGTGGACATCTTTTGGACGACTCCAGTCCTTAACTGCGGAGATCTTTTCAGGATCTGTTCTTACACCTTCAGCAGAGATAATGTGTCCCAGATAGCTTACTTCACGTCGGAATAAATTACATTTGCAAGGATTCAGCTTCAGGTTGGCCATTTTTAATTTTTCCAGCACCTTTCGGATGTTTCTTAAATGGTCTTCGAATGTGCGCCCTACAATAATGATATCGTCCAAATATACCAAACAGGCTTCGTAGGAAAGTCCTCGTAATACTGTCTCCATCAGGCGCTCAAACGTTGCAGGTGCATTGCAAAGCCCAAATGGCATAACCTTGAACTGCCAAAGTCCTTGTCCTGTGGTGAATGCAGTCTTTTCTCGATCCTCAGGATGTATCTCTACTTGCCAATAACCACTCTTGAGATCCAAAGTCGAAAACCATTGTTTTCCGGATAAAGCATCAAGTGTATCGTCAATCCTAGGAAGAGGGTAACTATCTTTTTTAGTGATGTTGTTTAACCGACGATAGTCAACGCAGAATCGGGTAGAACCATCTTTCTTCCGAACTAAAACAATAGGCGAAGCCCAAGGACTCTCTGATGGCTCAATAATGTCATTCTGCTGCATTTCCATCAGAAGATTATCCACCTCTTCCTGCTTAGCGAATGGCAATCTTCTCGGATGTTGTTTAATGGGTGGATGATTTCCTGTATTGATTCGGTGCTGCGTCAATTTGGTTCGCCCAACATCATCTGATTTCTTGGAAAAGAGATCTCCGAATTCTAATAATAAATTTCTTGCAGCATTCCTCTGTTTATCATCTAACTCTGCTCTCTGAAGGAGTTCATTAATTAGAGTGTCAGGAGGCTCAGATAGTGTGGCTTGACAATTTCGGTTAATACAGGTCACTGGAGTGCAAGTCGCCAGCACTTCTCCTTCTTTTATTAGTTTTACCTTATTGCTTAGATTAGCAACTCTTACCGGGATTACATTTCGTGAAAGGTCGACGAGGGAAGAAGCCACTAGTACTCCTTTAACGCTATTGTCGGAATCTGGATATTCAGTCAATCCATAATGAAAATTATTATCTTCTGAAAGAGCTCCGGAAACTATTGTCTCAGTTCTTGGTGGTAATGTTATTTCACTCTTTGCAGTTATATGATGGACTGTTTTAATATCTGAATATTTCGTCTTAAAAATCGCTATGTCTTCAGAACATGAGTGTAGTTCATTATTTTTAAAATCTAACTTGAAATGGTTTTCTTTGAGGAAATCCAGTCCGAGAATAAATTCGTCATTTATATCAGCGACATATGCCATATGATGGTACACGGCATTACCAAATGCAATGTTTAGATTGACTTTTCCATGCACTTTAATCTTATCACCTGTCACAGTTTGGAGGGTAATGCAGGGCGGCGTCCAGATGAGTTTCTCACCAAGTTTGCGAGCCATATCTGTCCTAATGATAGTTACGTTGGCTCCAGTATCGATTATCATTCTGCAGGGAACTTCGTTGACATGTCCCATAACGAAAAGTCCGTTGTCGCCGCTACTTACGGAAGAAATGTGAAACAATTTGAAATGGGGCTTCTGACTCTCTGGACATCTCCGCCCCGCGAGATGGCCACATATTAGTTTCCCTGCTGTGGTGGAAGATCATTTCCACCATCTTTTCGTTTCGGGCAGTCTCTATGGACGTGTCCGACTGCACCGCAAGTCCAACACTGAATCTTCATGTTTCTGCCACCTTTACTCAATTCTAAGCTACGGACTTTTCGCCGCAGATCTTCAATTTGCTTTCTTAGATTACAGTCCGTATCAGTAGCAGAGACGGCTCTGATTGAGTGCCGGTCTTTACGCGCGGCCTGCTGGGCAGCCTCTATCTTATGTGCGTATACTAGGGCAGATCCGATATCTTTGACATCGGCGAGTCTAAGTGTTTTCTGTATCTCCGGATCCCGCACACTATCGATGAAGTGATGGAGAGCCAGATCTTCACGTGTCTCAGCTGGGCAGTCCGAAAATGCTAGATGGGAAAGTCGCTGAATATCGGCAGCCAATTCTTGCAGACTTTCACCCGCTCTTTGATAGCGGGACTTTAACTGTAGTCTGCTATATTCTTTAGTGCACTTATCTCCAAACCGCAGCTCAAGCGCACTCGATAGGGCTTGGAAATCGTGCCTCTGCTCCTCCGGAAGCGTCTCGAGGATGTCAGCCGCGTCTCCTCTTAAAGAAGCCGCCAGGTGAAAAGCTTGGGCTCGGGGATTCCATCCATTAGCTTCCGCTACCATCATAAACTGGGTCTTGTATACTTGCCAGGATGATTTCCCATCAAATGTTGAGAGTTTAATATTGGCTAGGGAAGGCACAAATGTCACGTTCGGTTCCTCATGTTTGTTTGATATTTGCTTCTCCAAGCTTTCAATCTTCTTATTCATATTGTCTAATGCTTCTTCAACGTTTTCTTCTATCTCCAGAACTTTAGTTTCAACTGAAGTTACCTTATCTTCCATTGCAATCATCTTCTCCTGAATGATGTTGGAGAATTCTTCTTTAACACTTACAATGTCCTTCTTAAGTTCCTTTTTAAGCTCCTCCTGTCCAGATTTTATCTCTTTCATCACCTCGGTTTTAATCTCTTCTTGTCCAGCTTTCATCTCTTCTTGTCTAGCTTTCATCTCTTCTTGTCCAGCTTTCATCTCTTTCATCATCTCGGTTTTAATCTCTTCTTGTCCAGCTTTCATCTCTTCTTGTCTAGCTTTCATCTCTTCTTGTCCAGCTTTCATCTCTTCTTGTCCAGCTTTCATCTCAGCCATCTGCTCCGCTAATTTTTCGAGAAGACTTTTCATTAAATCCATATCCATTTTTCTTGTGACACGCTGCATCAACTCTTCAATCCCGACTTCTGACACCAGTTGTACCGAGCTCCACGGGTTCGTGTTGATTGAGAGTTGAATAAAGCGACCACTTAATGAACACAAGACTTTTATTCGTAAAAACTTCACTAGATAAACGAAATTCCCGCTGTAACAATCACAATTATACAGCTACAATTCGTCAGATACAATAGGAAATGGCTTCCAATCACAGGTCTCAAATACCTCAGACAGAGAACAACTAGCAGTCACAACTAATCGTCTTCACTAACTGACTGTCTACACAAAACTCTCTCTTCCATGTCGGGCTGCGGTATTTATACCTGACTTGGCGGAGAAATCTACCAATTTCGCCAAGATTCTGGAAGCTTCTAGGCTATCTCGAAAAATATTGGTCCTAGAGCTTAGGTGATGGATGTTTCCAGAAGTATCGATTTCTCGCCAAGTCGCCAATAATCTCGCCAACCGTCGCCAAGTCGCCAAGAATCTCGCCAACTGTCGCCAAGTCGCCAAATTATTAGGAAATCAGCTTTTAAACTACAATACGTCTAAATACCGCAATTTTTGCCCAAAAAGGTGAGAATTTCCGATCTGTCTGAGATATTTTAAGACAAATATAATCATTATTTACAAATTTGTAACAATATATATATATATATATATATATATATATATATATATATATATATATATATATATATATATATATATATATATATATATATATACACACACACACAGTTTTCATTAACCAGGAAAAAAATGATGGTAGTATTTCCATTCAAGTAGAATAATATTATATATGATGTTAACAAGTTTAAATTATTTGGAATCAAAATTTACTAGCGTTAATTCTAAAAAGAGTTTAACATGGAATAAATTTTCTGTGACGAATTATTCTGCAGGACCACAATGAGAAGGGAACCATTGAAGGTCTACAAAATGCGAGTGCAGGAGTCGCCGAGTCAAGAAACTGGTTTTTAACGTGTCGGAAGTAGAAAAGATTTCTTTCAACCCCTCCACCGGACAGATACCCTCTTTTAAAGGGTCTTTTATCTCTTTTTGTAGTTATCGGTAGGCACCTAATTTTATACACATACATAATGACAGAATGGATAGTAAGGATAATGAATCACAAATAGATTACATTTTAAATACTTCCAAGAAGCTTTGCATGGTGACTTTACATTACATATATTTAATTATTATTAATAAGGTATATAAATATTTACACAATTCACAAAAATTTGCTGGAAATTAATTACAGACTTATAGTAGAGATTATATCCATATTGCTAAGCTCAGTGTTAAAACGAAATTCCAGTCAATAATAATATTACACAAATATTAGGTCTACCGGAAAGTTCTGTCCGTTTTAGAATGAAACAAAGGAATACATTTTTTCATACTTTGGATAAACTTTATTGAATAATATAATTGCCATCATTATTTATGACTTCTTGCCAGCGTGATGGTAATTTGTATATCCCATTTTTAAAAAATGTCTTATCTCTAGAGGCCAAAAATTGAACCAGTGCTTGTCTGATATCTTCTTCGTTCATGAACTGTTTGCCCTGCAAGAAATTTTGTAAGGACAAAAACAAGTGATCATCAGATGGTGCTAGGTCCGGGGAGTATGGTGGATACGACAGAATTTCCCAGCCTAGCTCTGCGACTTTCTGACGAGTCCCCAAAGCAGCATGTGGCCTGGCATTGTCATGAAGCAGTATGATGTCCTTAATATTGAACATCACCGGCCTCTTTTCTTGGAGTGCTGTTTTTAATTTATCCAATTGCTGACAGTACCTCTCCGAATTTAGCCTTTCGTTTGGTTTCAACAGTTCAAAATGTATTGGTCCTCGAATGTCCCACCATATACACAACATTCTTTTGTTCAGGCTCAACTTTGGTTTAGAGGTAGAGGGGACAGGTTTTCCGGGTTCACAATATGCGCTTTTTCTTATGATGTTTTAATAGGTAATCCACTTTTCATCCCCAGTTATGATCCGGTCCAAGAAGGGTTCGATTTTGTTGCGTGCAAGCAGAGATGTGCATATGATGATTCGATCATTCAAATTCTTCTCACTTAACTTGTATGGCACCCATCTCGAATACTTCCACACAAACCCTAGTTTCCGAATATGGTCTGAAATGGTTTGTTGAGCTGAACACTTGTTGAAACTGATTGTAACCGGAGTGGACAGAACTTTCCGGTAGACCTTATATATAGCAAGGCAAAAAGAATTAACTGGAATATTCCATCAGATACAATGATTCTGATATAAACATACATTTTTCATTCATTATTAATACTTAATATACACAAGAAAAATAATATGCCCAAATTATTGATACATAATAGTATATAGAAAATGGATAACAAACAAGGGTTTTCAAGTTAAGATCAAATCAATTGGATGTTTAAGATCTTAGCAATTCATTAAGGCAATTAGAACCACATTATCTTTTTTTACCCTTTCAACTGACCAGTACATATATTACACGAATTTGCTTATGTAAAACTAGCAACGATGGAAATGCTAATAAATAACACTCTAAATGTAAGTGAATGAATTAAATTCACCAAGAAAATATTTTAATTTGTTTATTCCCAGATATTTTTTGTATAAAATAAATGGATGTATAATTCATTAATTGTCTTAATTTATGAGAAGAATATTATCTATTCTTAGCAGCTTATTATATAAATAATAAGCTGCTTAAATCATTATTTCTGAACATTAAATAACAATGCAAAATTAATGAAAAATTTCACACTTTTTTGATAGGAATTATACAACTTTTAATAAAACTTTAAGATTTAACTTTTATTACCATGAAAATCATTAAGAATTGCAAATTTTTTTATTAAAATATCATATTTATTGTGTGCATGTTTAAAGTACGCAAGCATTTATAACGATATGAATAAAGTCTTATGTATTAGAAGGTATACTTAAATTCACTGAAGACAATATGACAATATTTTTTCGCATAAGATAAGCAAGCAGAATTTAAACAGAGAATAAGAATAAATGGCAAACGCATTTATATAAACATAACAAACAAAGTCGTACTTTTGTCTTTTCCATGGTTTGAAAACATAGATTATTTCATTGAATCCAGTTTTTCGGATAATTTAAATGGATTTGCATTCATTCCATCTCTATTATATATGCTATCACATTAAAATTTATAAATTTTCAAAAAAATTTGAACTGATGTTCATACTTAATAATTTTTGATTCCTCTTTACAGTCAATTATATAATGAATAAGACAACTAAATTTTCTTGACTTTTTTTCTGACCGTACATGTTTCTATATAATTTCAAATTAACAATATCTGCATCAAATATTCTATTTACACTTAAGTTTAGTTCATCCTCTATTTTGACATACCTGTATTTTTTGACGACTTCATAATACACAGAAATGGAGAACTCATATTTCATGCATTATAAAAATTATATGTATGAAAGCAATCACAAATCTCGAATGAATGATCATTTCATGAATGAATCTTTTTTTTTTTTTTTTTTTTTTTTAAGAACGGAAATTTGCAATTACTCATTTCTTATGAGAATATCATTTTGGTGCGTTTGATGTACATAACGTCACCATGAAGTTACTGTTTTAAGGAAAAGTGTTATCATTTTCAGTCGAACTCGCACTAAATCACTAAACTACATTTTAGGAATGAACAGGCATTTGATATTAATAAATATCAAATACTGCTAGTTTTTCAAAATATATTTTATTAAATGTTTTAGAAAATGTTCTTTTGTTTTGTTTTAAAAACCTTTTGTTAGGGTTTCCACATAAATTAATGTTTCTATCAAATATGCAGAATTTTGAGAATTCATTTAATTCAAATATATTTTGTATAAGAAAATTGGCTGAATACTAATAAATTTATTTAGTTTCTCAATCATAAGGTTAAAAATAGTCAAATTTTGATAAATTCCTACTTTGAATAGACAGAATCGAATATTTTTAACTAAGATTTTGTAACATAATTTAAAATGACGGTGAGAGAGAATAAAAATTTGCATTTGTGTGTTATTTGAAAGAGAATAAAAATTTGCACAAATCCCGTGAAATGTAAAATTTCCTAATTATGCAAAATAAATGTTGTCACTTAACAATATATTAATTTACACACTTTTAATATTTACTTCTTTTATTTTTCAATATTTAATATGATTGCTATAATTTATGGTTTTTCATATATGAAATATACTTTACAAGTAAACACTATGCCGTGTTTTTCATGAGTTATTAAATAAAATTTTAACAAATAAATTCGAATATTAATATAAGCATTATAATTTCAATAAAATGGTTTGAATTCAAAAATAATCGTTTTTGTGTGGTAAAAAATACTTTTAACAACTGATAACATTAATTTAAAGTTATCATTGTAGAAATTTGGTAAAAAAATTTTTCTTGTTAATTTATGCTGACCAAAATACAGTTTTGAAAATATCTATTAATTTAGTCAATAACATTTAAAAATATTTGCTTGCTGAAATCAAAATTAGATCTATATTTTTATTTTCTAATGATAGACTAAAAAATAAATTTAACTAGTATGTTTATAAAATTACTTTCTTTTCAATATTGAATTTAGCATTTCTTCACATGTGTATTTTGAAGCATTTATATTTCACTGAAGGGGAAAAGTTACAAAAAAATTTATGTGCGTAAAAAATGTGAATGTAATAAAACGCTTCAAATATCCAATTATTAGAATATTATTATAAAACCAATAAAGTGAGCTTTAAAACTCCCCATTTTAATATGATTTTAATATTTTTTAAAGAAACATTAGCTTTCAAAATCTTTAACAAATTTTGAGTTGCTTAATCTTCTGTGTTAAATATATAAAACTTAAATATGCAAATACGCTTTCCATTAAAAAACCAACATTTATATTTTTCTCCAAAATCTTTTATGGTGATAGTTTCTAGAATTGACGATTTTTGTATTTAAAAGGCAGCAATTATATTGGACTCAAGAGCCCACAGAACTTTGAGTGCTCGAATGTACGACCCGAGTTATTTTAGTTCGAAATTCCCTTTCTCTTGCTGTTTGGCAGGAAGTAAACTGACCAATTTTGAAGAATTCATTTCTGAGGAAACCCGTGGTTCCCACCCGTGGGAACGAGTGGTCGCTTTTCCCGGCGTACTATATCTGAGTCATTCACGAACAGGAAGTGTCCATTCATTTCTCTGATTACTAGTGAAAATCTTTTACATAGAATATAAGCAAAATACGGATTCACGCATGAAATAAGCTGAATAAATAATTTTGATATTCTAATTTTTAATATTATTTAAATAGTAAAATTATTTTATAACATTAAATCTATCAAGCATTTATTTATACAATATATGAAACTTATAGTAATATATATATATATATATATATATATATATATATATATATATATATATACATATACATATATAATATATATATATATATACATATATAATATATATGTATATATATATATATATATATATATATATATATATATATATATATATATATATATATATATATATATATATATATATATATATATATATATATATATATATATATATATATATATATATATATATATATAAATACAAGTGCAATAAAATTTCTTCTGTAAGAAATTGCTACTTGTGATTTCTTTGAAAAGGAGCATCAAATAAATAGAAATCTTTTTTTAACAAGTTGCATATCCAGAAATTTTAATTACAGCAGATTTTGAAAAAAGAAAATATAATATACCTTATATTTAAATTTGTTACAAAATGATAAATATCTCCTAAATGCTTTGAGTGTTTTCTTATATTATTCACAAAAAATATGTCAATTATTAAATGTGAGTGAAAAAATAGACAAACCACTAAAAGAGTGGTTAATTACATTTTCTTTCTTTATAAGTCAGCTATCTTCATTAATAACTTAATATAAGAGATAAATATCATTATTGTGCCACTGTAATGTAGAAGAATTTTTGTGCCATTCATCATTGAGGTGCATATAACATCAGCATTAAAATTATCATTTTCGGAGAGAGATCAGAATATATATTCTAAAAAAATTACTGAACAAATTTTTTACAAATTTGAGCACTAAATGTGTCATAGAAAAAATGTATTTTAAATTTTCTCAAATAAAAGAAGAATATTAAAAAAAAAAAAAAATAGCTCATTCCAACAATAACAGATTTGTAAGCAAAATATCTCAACAATTTTCTTCAGCAAAAAAACCTATTTTTCAGAAAATACAGACTATTGTTTATACTTTATATATAATATAATAGTGTGACGTTAAAAACTGCTACATATATTATGATATAGCAGTGCTTAAAAGACTGTAATATAATAAGCACTTCTATTGAATATAATTAGAAAAAACTGTTTTTTTCACTTAAAAAAAAGAATTCGAATTGAAACGATTATATGTAATTCAGGTAACCTTAGCAATTGTGTGTCGAACAATTTCAAAAGAAAGTCCTTTCTGAATTTCTTTAGAATTTTTCACAGTATTCAAGGGATTATTATTTTTTAAACCAGCTTTATGATTGTTAATGTTTAGCATGTGAATAACACGTACTTATTAGAATTTTCGCACCTGACTTTTGGTTTCATTAACATTTACATAACAATTTTTAATTTTATTTCAAATTCTCTTTTATTTCTTCAAATCAAGCTCTGACCACAACTCCATCTATAACATATATATCACTGTATAACGCGAATATTTTTTAAGGCCAAACTTGGCTGATTTTCATCATACATTACGGTAACAAGATAGTAGTAATTCTTGGAAAATCTTCTCCCCATAAGAATCCCGCTGTTTTATGACAGAGCGGGAAACAGCTTCCTTGTCGAGAAAAGAATTAACTTTTCTCAATTTAGGGCATATGTATATGAATAGCTGGGTTGGGAAAATGGCTAAGTGTATTTTAACTTTAAATTCATAATTTTAATTTAAAAGTAGATTTTAGGATTAAAATACTATAAATTGTTCTGTATAGTTACCCGTTCAAATATATTACTTACTCTGATACTAAAACCAGAATACCAAAAATTATAATCAAAATTAGAGAAAATTAATTCAATATAGATTTTTCAAAATTAATATTTTTATTATAAAAATCAAAAATTTAACAGTAAGAAAGAAAACATCTTCATGAGAATAACACAGTATTTTAAAACAAAGTTAGTCCTCTTTCAAATTATTTTGTAAGTTATATGCGCGATTTTATATTTATATATATATACTTCTACAAACATCTAGACAATTATTTACTTTATTGAAGGAAATGTAAAAAATATAATGAACTGAGATACGACCCATGAATATATTATACCCATAAATGTAATATTGGTAGTTTTATAAATATTTTTTTTGTTATTTAAAAATTTCTTTTAACATTGTATTTATTAAGAATTTAATATATTTAAATTTTGCGAAATTATTTTAAAACTTTTATTTTGAAAGAATTTAATCGGAAAACAAAATACTTTTATAACAAAACAGAAGATACTATATAACAAAATAAATATAAAAAGTTGAAAGATTCATTTTTATATAAATGAAAGTTATATTTGAGGACTCATTTTAGGTACGCGAGATTTGTCTAAAAATGTTGTTTTTAAGTGTAAAGCAAATACCATACTTTTGATAATAAAGGTATGAAAATAGTAAAATATTAAGAATGAGAAAACATTAGATGAGATTTTGGCAATAAAAGAAAGTAATAATAGTAGAGGACTTCCAAGACTAACCCCACAATCAGAAAGCCTCATATTGAACGCAATAAATAAGCCCATTCTCTTTGTTAAGTAGATGAAGCTTATATGTTTTTAAATCAAGACTTCAAACTTTATTTTCTTCTTTCCTCTTCAATTAAAATAAAATATATGAGTTCCGGTTTTCGTTCATCCAAAAATTACCCCATTTGCTGTTAAGTTAGAAATGAATAATTTTATTTTATGTGGATTCTTAGTTGCTCTAAAAATAATATTATATAATAATCAAGAAATATAAATCTATCAAAATTAGATCGATTTTATTTTTTTTTAACTGATACACACTATGTGAATTTATGCAATCAACCAGCATGTATACGATATGAACGTTGGGAATCGACACCGTTATCCATTATCAAAATGAGATTTGACAGCTAGAATCATATGATTTCCATTCATGTATTATCATCACATAGTCATCATATTGGCTTTGGCGATCACTTGGCTTTGTGAGATAATTATGTAAAAAATACATTTATTATTTACTTAAAATGGCCTTTAATTGTTAAAATATCTTCTACCCGGGGTTTCACTCCGATTACTCGTTTTTCTTTTTTCGGAGAATAAATTTCAAACCTGCAAATGCCTTTTCAACTTTAACTTCTGTAACGAGAGATTTCAAAACCACCATTGCAACTTCAATCAAGACAGCATACATAATTATATATATATATATATATTACCAGAAATCTAAACTATCATGTTTTATATCGAGTTTTCGTTTACAGATTTATCAAATATTTACATCTTTGAGAGAACAGCAAACTAGCTAATGAAAGTAACATGATAAATTAATGTATATCAATAAACTAGATTAATACATTTTCCAGAAAACTTTTTCCAAAACAACAATTGCCAAATTTCTTACAAATTTAGAACATTGTTTTTAAATTTAAATTGCAAACTAATTTATTCATTGAATCCTCAATTATTTAATTCCGTTTGCTTAAATAGAAAACGTTTTAAAATTAATGCATTAATATTTATAAAAAAATTGATAAACGTAGGAGAAAAAATTAAGAAATTGGCCAAAATTATAGTAAATTTTACACTCCATTAAAAAAATACATAAAACTGAATAATTTGGAAAGCAATCAGTATTTCATTTTTATAAAACTTATCAATATATATATATATATATATATATATATATATATAATATATATATATATATATATATATATATATATATATATATATATATATATATATATATATATATATATATATATATATATATATATATATATATATATATATATATATATATATATATATATATATATATATATATATATATAATCAATTTTAAGTCGATATTTTGGAACCACTGGTACTAGATTTGGGAGAAGGTAAACCTGAAGAGCTGAATTAAGGTATGCACAAATTGGTGTGGAAGGGCTTGGAAGCGTGAACAATTCTATGAGTATCCGACGATCATTTTTCTAGTATAATGTATGGAAAATCACGTGGCATATTTTGCGTTATGCATTCCAAAGAATCTATAAGTATGCATGGAAAATCACGTGGCATGAGTTTAGAATGACTTTTCATCTTTTCACATTTCTGAGGGATTGAAATATAGTCCAAATCAGATCGGAAAAATTTACTGACCTCCTTCGTTTGTATGTTTGTTAGAATATGATTTTCGCCTAAACTTGTTTTTTTTTTTTCATGTAACAGGCTGAAATTTTTAGAGAATATTGTAAATTTATGCAAGAAATTTAGATTTTGAGACACAAAATTTTCATTCTTTATTTCAAGTCCCATAGCATGGCGAAAATGCTTAAAAAGTTTCAATTTTCTTCTGAATTGAAGAGAATAAGCAGATTAACCCATGATTTCATATTTTGCGTTATGCATTCCAAAGAATTATAAGTTAATTTGATTCACACGGTTTGTTGTTATGCCATACTAATATAAACAATCAAACTTTAAATATATCATGCATTCATTTAACAGGATTTATGAGAGGATGATAAATAAAAGTTACCTCTCGTTTTATTTTAAGTATAAAATCTACCTGATACATAATGGAACTGACATTTTACATTCAAGAGGTTAGTCTTGGTAGGACACTATAGCAACAACTTTTTATACACTTGAAAATAAATCAATTATTCTTTATTATGTGGCTCTTCCATCCTTCAAAACAAAAAGATATATCATGAAACGATATACACCAAAGAGATTACTTCTTCACAGAAGAAATTAAAGAATTTCACACATAAGTGGAGATTATTGTTATTTGCAGACTATTTTGTTCATTAAATCATCAATTGTATTTATGTATTAAAAGTTTTTATGTAATTCATTTGATTTCACTTGGAAAACTCTTAAAAATCAAGGCATTAATGTGTGTTAAATAGTCAATACAATTGAGTCAATTTTCCATTCATTATTTTGAAATTATTATTTTATGATCGCCGAAAAATCAAAATGGAAAAAGCGGATCAAAATTTGTGATTAATAAAAAATTAATATAATGTCCTGTACAATTTCGTAAAAAGTTGCACAATTTTTTTTATATCTGTTTTTCTTTTTTTATATAAAATTACATGTGCTTCATATTGAAAGCGTATAGTAAAATGTTTAAAGAAAGTGAGGTATTATTTTTATGAAATATTCTATATTATGTTGTGTAACCATTTCAAAACGATTTCCTATTGTTGCGACAAGATTCCAGCAAATAACCAAAAGAAATTTTATGTCTATCTATTTTTCACCGTGGAACCACTGGTACATAGTTTTGGAGTAGGTAAGCAAGAAGGGCTGAAAAAAGGTATGTTCCATTTGTTGTGGTAAGACGTAGAATATGATCAATTGTTAGAAATATGTTTGCTAGTAATATGAAATGATGATCCGGTGGCATGAATTTAGCATGGTTGACGTCTTTTTCACATATCTGTTGGACTGAGAGGTAATCCAAACTTTATCACCAAATATATACTATAATTTTTAAGTATTACGTTTGTAAGCATATAATGTTTCTTTAAACTTATTTTTTCCTATAACAAGTTTTATTTACTAAAAGAATTTTACATATTCATACAAGAAAGGTGCAATCTCTGGCTTGAAAATTATCTTTAATACAACAGTTCGAAAAGTATTCAAACATCTTCAACAGTTTTCAAGTCTCTTCTGAATTGGAGAGAAAAAGAAGATTTACCAGTGATTTCACATTTTTCGAAATTAATTGCATAAAGAATGAAAAGTTATTTAATTGACAATAGGTGCAGTTATCCTTTACCATTAAGAACAATCAAGGTTTCAGATTATGGATCTTGCGCTTGAAAGGATTTATTCAAAGATGATAGATTAGAATTCATTCCAGCTTTATTCCATGTAATAAGCATACTTTATGCCCTGTAGAACTGAAAATTTATATTCCAGAATTACTTAGGACAGGAGCAAGAAGTTTATATCTACTCAACCTTCATTTAAGTTTAAGGCACATTATTTAGGTATAGAAACGGAAAATTTCCGGGAATTTACATGGAAAATTCGGGAATATGGCAGAAATTTTACAAATATTGGAAAATTCAATGCGATAATCTCTTTTAACAATATATCTCTTAATGCCATATTTTGCATGATATATATGAAGAGAAGTAAAAATACTTTATAAAAAATGCGAAAAAATTGTATGGTCTTCTTGTAAGTAAGTTAATTTTTTACGCACTGAGAAACACAAACATGCTTTTGAAAATAATAAAAATAATTAATTAATATTTAATAAAAATATTAAGATATATTTTTCACGAATGAAATAAATGTTGGCCTTTCCATGCTTCTATATTTAAAAAATTATAAATTCGTTAAGAGAAAAATAGCTATTCCTAAACATTAAATATTTTAATTTATTCTAAATTTGTGAATAAAGATAAATTTTTTTTCTTGAAAAAGGTCTCTTGTTCTAATTAGTAGAAGAAATGATAACATAAGTGATTTTTATTTATTTTAAGAAAGTCTGATAAAGAAAACTTCAAAATTTCCTAAATAAATTAAAAGATTTTCAAAGTTCAGAGCTCTTATAAAAATCCCGAGAATTTTTGCAAATCCGCAGAAAATAAACCTTGCTTACTTCCAAAAATAAACAAACTTTTGTTCTTACTTTAAAACACTATTTTATACGGACGTTTTATAAAGCAGAAAGAGTTCAACACATTTTGTGATTGAATCATCAACAACGAAGATCCATTTCTTTCATTTTTCCGACTCAGGAATGGATCCGAAAAAAGCAATAACCCTGGTTTCCAATATTTATTTCTAGTATCTCCAAGCAATACATGAATGCTTACATTCTGGCTGATATATAATACTGTTTGGGCATCAGGATAAGGCTAGCTGAAATTTTTCGTACCGCGTGATATGAGCGACTGTCGATTAACTTGCTTCATTGACTTTAGTTATAAAGTCTTTTTTTTATATTCAATTTGAACCACAAAACTAGTTGTTGCTGCAGTAATTGAATTTTTCTAGAATGAAAAAAGCTTTTTCTTCTGGATTTCACGGACTTCATCTGGACTTTGGAAAACGGAAAATGATTTCTGGCATTAGAAATACCCCACTCCTACAGCCATACAAGCTCTCTCAGATGATGAAAAACGTATACGACAAAGTTATTGACACAGAAACGAGAGGTGTGAAAAAAATCCGGATGAGTTTAATGGGAAGAGAGCCATGTACAGCCGAGAAAAATCCCAACCAAGATGCTATCAACATGATGGATGAAGAACTTAGATACTTTATAAGCTCAGAGGCGGAGCTACTTGAGGCTCTCTTCGAATCAGAGAAACCCTCTTGCCCCTCAACCAATCTCCACCTACCTCGCTACCCCTTGAAACTTTAAAAGAAAACAAAACCATCTAACAAAAACTTACCAAACTAACAGGGATTCCCAAACAAATATTGAATATAACCGAGCAAATAATGAATTCAGAGCCTAGTTCAGCAAATACAACACTACAAAATGGAGAGAACAATTACAATCGTTAACTTCACATGTCCGTTCCATCTGGAAGAACATCGGTATTTTTAACCAAAAAATGCAACCCTTTCCGTGCATTCAAGGCCAAAATAGCATATCTTACATGGACTAAGAAAAAACTGAGGCAATAGCTGACATTTTTCAACAGCAATTCAGCACACACGATCTACATGAAACATGAACAGAAGACCTTTTCGCATGCACATTACTCAGGTTTCTCTGCATACAATAAAAAAGTTAATGAAAGCACCACTCCGTCAGAGGTAATGGCAATTATAAAAAAACTGCAAGACAAGAAATCAACAGACATGGAGGGCATAACAAATTAAACGTTAAAAAAGCACCCCTTAAGACCCTATACAAAAACACCATTGTTTAACAGAAATATGCAGAATGATCTTTTGATTTGCTGACGTCTTTTCAGATTCAACTTCGAGGTCGGGAAGGGTTATTCAGTGTGCTAGTTATTTAATTTCTGAATAGAGGAATTTGTGCATTTTTTCAGTGTGCATTATAATTAAATATCAAAAAGTTTTTAAAATATACTTGTTCTAAATCTTCTAATTATTTTCAGTGTTTCAGAAAATGATTATGTCGTGTGAGATAATATATGAACCTCTTTCTATACCTTTCGAAATTGGTTAGACCATATTTGAGGGTGCCCCTTGAATTATTGCCAAGTTTATTGCCAAGCCGAAGATGTTGTTCTATTTATGGTAAACCTAAACGTTATTCTGAAATCTATTCATGATTCTGATTGGTTTAGGTTTAACCGTTAATTTTGAATTGAGGAAACGTGATGGCGTGACATACGCGTTTTGTATGTAACCCTTGAAAATTTTATAGAATAATCTTGAAGCACTGAGTTTCGATATTCGATTTTTGGAGTTTGTGTGTTGCTTGCGAAAATTAATAAGTATGGATGAGGATATATTTATTTTACGTTTTCTCGGAGTACGTATGGAGAAAAAATCATCGGAAAATATATTAAAATATTTTTTAGATGCGATAAAAACGGCATATTCTCCGAAAAGTAACGATTCGGAGAGCGATGAATATTAGGTGAGTTATTTTGTTTTTCATTAAAATTTATTCATATTTAGAAACTAAAGTTTTTATAAAAATGAATGTTTCCATAAGTAAATGAATGTTTAAGTTGTGTGTATTGCATGTTAGTGTTAGAATGTGCCGCGTACTGAAATTTCTGTAATGTGGGCACCATTGCTCGGTATATTAAAAATCGAATTTAAATATAAAATGAAATTTGTTAACGTTTTAAATTTAGCTTTGTTGACTGGTTGCCACTGTAGTAGGTAGCGCAACACTGATGTTTTTATAAGGTCGGTGCTATTGTTCAGTACATTAAAAATCGAATTATATAAAAAATGAAAGTTGTTAACGTTAGAAATTTAGCTTTGTTGACTGGTTGCCACTGTAGTAGGTAGCGCAACACTGATGTTTTTTTAAGGTGTGCGCCATTACTCGGTTCATTGAAAATCGTATTTAAATAAAATAATGAAATTTGTTAACGTTAAAAATTTAGCTCAATTATCGATTGTCAATGTAGTACGTAGCGGTACATTCTTTTTTTTAGGTGAGCGCAATTGCACGGTATATTAAAAATCGAGTTTTAAAAATTTCGTTTCTAGTTATTAGAATTTTAAAACTTCTATAGTATTTAATCATAATGAAATAATAAAATTTTTGAATTTGGAAAAACGCGCGATTTCAAAGCTGAAGTTCGAACATAATCGTTATTGGTTGACAGCTATCGCGCCTAGTGACGTAATTTATGTTGGCGACAGAGCTGTAGAGCGCTTGCCACGAAAATTTGAAATCACGCCAAGGGGAAACCTCAAATATATTTTTAACTCGAAATTAAACAGTTAGTATTTTGAATGCTGCGACACGCGTTCTTCTAATCAAAATGCATTCTTATGAAACGGTATGCACACCAAGCAGATAACTTTGTCTGAGAAAACCATAGTCAAATTTCACAGATATTTGGAAGGGAATTTTTATTTGCTGACTATTTTACAGATTAAATCTTCATATATTTTTAAGTATTAATTTTTTGTATTAAAATTATATTTGGTTTCCACTGAAAAAATTCCAAAATGTAATTTATTAATGTTTGTTAAACTGTTAAAACAAAGTTGACAATTTTTGACTTTGTTTTGAAATTATTTTCCTCCAATTGCGAAAAAATGAACACAATATTCACAGACCAACACATTTGCGTTTGATGAAAAATTCAAAGAGGATATTTGTTTATTATCTTACAATTTTTGATGTAGGAAACGATAAAAATTGTTTTAAATATTATAAAATTTTGATTAATAAATCTAGTTATAGCAAAATCTGCTTCAATTATTATCAATTAAAATAAATAATAAAATTTAATTGAAAAACTCTTGTAGAAATTGAGTGTATTTGTCATATCAAAACGTAAGTATTTCAAAACGTTTGTGATATATTATTTGAAATACGTATATCAAACTTACTGCATTAAGAATAAGGGAATACTCATGAGTATTCCCTTATTCTTAATTGACATTGAGTGGGAACTTATTAAAGGAATAAGTAGGCCTGGTTGGTTAAGGCGTCGTTCTCACGATCCGGTTGAATGAGTTCGGTCCCTGTATCCACCAAACAACCGCTCAAGAGAAGTTAGATTTGAAGCATAACAATGTATGTCAAAACATAATCTAGAGAAAAAAGAAAAAAAATTTGCAATCACCTGCCGAAATCATTTTTGGTTTTGCCAGAGATTTTTAAAATTAATGTGTGAAAATAGAATTTTTTTCGTTAGTTTGCAGTACAATTAGCATAAAAATGTAATTAAATAATTTGCTCTCTGCTGTCTGAAAATTCTGGGATGATGTATGGCAAGAAATACATTTATTTTAACTATTTATAGGTTTGAAACATAACAGTGTAACGCCAAAACTTAATCTAGAGAAAAAAAAACTTGTAATCACCTGCAGAACTCTTTTGTAGAAATCATTTCTGGTTTTGCCAGAGAGTTCTGGTAACTGATTTATATAGATTGACATTCATACCTTACTTACTGTTGTGAAAAATAGTGATTCAGTCCGGTTTTCTTTGGTTTCTCTAACAGTCTTCTTTGTTCAAGACGTCATTTAGTAACTATGCAATTTATCCATTAACTCAGTAAATTATGCAATCAGATTGAGTTCTTTGAAATAGGTTAATCTCAAAAGAGAGTGAAATTGTTTGAAAACAATACCAATATGCTAAATAAGTATATTGAGCGTAAAAGTAATAGCGAAATCGATTTTCCCTACTATTATTACGCTCAATGTTACCCACTTACAGTCAAATTATGTGAGTAGTTAGCAATGATTTTATGTTATGGGAAATTTAAAATTTCTTCACTTTCACTTCATATAGTTCAAAGCTAAGCTAGCATATCCTTTTATTTTAAAACTACCTTAAATGTATATTATAAAATTTAAAAAAATTATATAAGTATAAAATATATTCATTTATATCTAGAGAGAAGAAAAATAAGCAAGTGCCATTTGACAAACTCAAGTTTACTATACGAAACATTTAATGCTTTAACATAACTATCTTACTGGACTTTGTTTTATAAAAAAAAATTGTTCATTCCTTTTAAAAATAATTATGAAAATATATATGTATGCAGGTGTATATATTTTTTAAAATTTTTCGTTACAGAATCCATATGTGTTTGTTTTATATAAGTTAAACTTTTATCATGCCTTAAAAGCTCATCTAAAAATATAGAAGTTATACATACATAGTCAATTTTAGAAGCATGTTATTTGCATTAATTTTTATCAAGTGAAAAAATTACAAAAATAGAGAAAAGTATATTATTTCTTTGATATGAATTTTTGAAGTCAAAATTTAAGGAAATATATTAAATCATAGAGACATTGTATCATTCGTTACCGACTGGTCAAAAATATTAGTATAACTTACTGTCGAAAGACTTTTAATCAGATTTTTCATTTACCTGTCTATAAAAATAAATGAAAAATTCTGAGTGTTATGGCTTCTTCTTTCACATGTATAATAAACATGTAAAATTTAAATTCAATAATTATTTTCTATAAATTTCAACAACTATTCTAAATTAAGCAGTTAGAAAAAAAGTAACATTGACACAAATTTATTAAAAGTATATCACCAACGTCATAACAGTCATCGTTACTGAAATATCTTAACTTATATCTTTACAAGAACACATTTATCACATAATGAGCGAAATTTCTCAATCCCCAAAATTTATATTGGGAATACTCGTTAAGTTTGAGTATACGTATTTCAAATAATATATTACAACCGTTTTGAAATATTTCGATATGACAAATACACTCAATTTCTACGAGTATTTCAATTAAATTTTGTAATTTATTTTAATTGATATTAAATGAATCAGATTATGTTATAACTAGATTTATTAATCAAAATTTTATAGTATTTAAAATAAATTTTTCGTTCCTTCATACAAAAATTTTAAAATAATAAACAAATATCCTCTTGGGATTTTTCATCACACGCAGATGTGTTGGTCTGTGAATTTTGTGTCCATTTTGTGGCAATTATAAGAAAATAATTTCAAAACAAAGTCAAAAATTGGCAACTTTGTTTTAACAATTTAACAAACATTAATGCATTATATTTTGGAATTTTTTTCATACAAGAAGACAAGAGAATTTTTTTCACATTTTTATATAGTATTTTACACTTCTCTTCATATTTATCATGCAAAATATGTTATTTAATTGAATAAATTTATGTATTTAAGTAAAATAATAAATTTATGTATTTAATATTTAGGAATAGCATTTTTTCTCTTAACGAATTTATAAATTTATAACAATAGAAGCATGGAAAGGTCAACATTTCATTCTTTCATTCGTGAGAAATATATCTTAATATTTTTTATTAAATATTAATTCATTATTTTTATTTTCAAAAGCATTTTCGTGTTTCTCAGTGCATAAAAAATTAATTTACGGACAAGAAGACCAGACAATTTTTACGCATTTTTTTATAAAGTATTTTACACTTCTCTTCTTATATATCATGCAAAATATCCAGTTAAAGGTATCATTCCTTCTCGGCTGTATATGGCTCTCTTCCCATTAAACCCATCCGGATTTTTTCCATACCTCTCGTTTCTGTGTCGATAACTTTGTCGTACATGTTTTTCATCATCTGAGAGAGCTTGTAGGAGTGGGGTATTTCTATTGCCAGAAATCATTGTCCGTTTTCCAAAGTCCAGATGAAGTCCATGAAATCCAGAAGAAAAAGCTTCTTTTATTTAAGAAAACTTCGATTAGAGATGCAAAAGCTATTTTTGTGGTTTAAACTGAAGATAGGACTTGATAACTAAGGTCAATAAAGCAAGTTTATCGACAGTCACTCCTATCACGCGGTACGAAAAGTTTCAGCTAGCCTTATCCTGATGCCCAAACAGTATTATATATCAGGCAGAATGTAAGCATTCATGTATTGCTTGGAGATACTAGAAACAAAGATTGGAAACCAGGGTTATTGCTTTTTTCGGATCCATTCCTTAGTCGGAAAAATGAAAGAAATGGATCTCCATTGTTGATGATTCAATCACAAAATGTGTTGAACTCCTTCTGCTTTATAAAACGTCCGTATAAAATAGTGTTTAAAAGTAAGAACAAAAGTTTGTTTATTTTTGGGAAATAAGCAAGGTTTATTTTCTGCGGATTTGTAAAAATTCTCGGGATTTATAATATAAAAGCTCTGAACTTTGAAAATCCTTCAATTTATTTATGAAATTTTGAAGTTTTCTTTATCAGACTTTCTTAAAATAAATAAAAATCTCTTATGTTATCACTTCTTCTAGTAATTAGAACAAGAGATTGTTTTCAAGAAAAAAATATCTTTATGGACGTATTTAGAATAAATTAAAATATTTAATGTTTACGATTAGCATTTTTTCTCTTAACGAATTTATAAATTTATAACAATAGAAGCATGGAAAGGTCAACATTTATTTCATTCGTGAAAAATATATCTTAATAATTTTATTAAATATTAATTCATTATTTTTATTATTTTTAAAAGCATTTTTGTGTTTCTCAGTGCGTAAAAAATTAACTTACGTACAAGGAGACCCGACAATTTTTTCGCATTTTTTATAAAGTATTTTACACTTCTCTTCATATATATCATGCAAAATATGGCATTCAGAGAAATATTGTTGAAAGAAATTATCGCATTGAATTTTCCAATATTTGTAAAATTTCTGGCATATTCCCGAATTTTAGATGTAAATTCCCGGAAATTTTCCGTTTCTACACCTAAATAATGCCTTAAACTTAAATGAAGGTGGAGTAAATATAAACTTCTTGCTTCTGTCATAAGTAACTCTGGAATATAAATTTTCAGTTCTACTGGGCATAAAGTATGCTTATTACTTGGAATAAAGCTAAAATGAATTTTAATCTATCATCTTTGAATAAATCCTTTCAAGGGCAAGAACCATAACCTGAAACCTTGATTGTTCTTAATGGTAAAGGATAACTACACCTTATGTTAATTAAATAACTTTTCATTCTTTTTGCAATGAATATCGAAAAATGTGAAATCACTGGTAAATCTTCTTTCTCTCTCTAATTCAGAAGAGACTTGAAAACTGTTGAAGATGTTTGAATACTTTGCGAACTGTTGTATTAAAGATAATTTTCAAGCCAGAGATTGCACCTTTCTTGCATGAATATGTAAAATTCCTTTAGTAAATAAAACTTGTTATTGGAAAAAATACGTTTAAAGAAAAATTATATGCTCACAAACATAATACTGAAAAATTATAGTATATATTTGGTGATAAAGTGTGGATTACCTCTCACTCCAACAGATATGTGAAAAAGACGTCAACCAAGCTAAATTCATACCACCGGATCATCATTACATATTACTAGCAAACATATCTCTAACAATTGCTCATATTCTACATCTTACCACAACAAATGGAACATACCTTTTTTCAACCCTTCATGCTTACCTACTACAAAACTATGTACCAGTGGTTCCACGGAGAAAAATAGATAGACATAAAATTTCTTTTGGTTATTTGCTGGAATCTTGTCGCAACAATAGGAAATTGTTTTGAAATGGTTACACAACATAATATAGAATATTTCATAAAAAAATAATACCTCACTTTCTTTAAACATTTTACTAAACGCTATTAATATGAAACACATGTAATTTTATATATATAAAAAAAAAAGAAACACAGATATAAAAAAATTGTGCAACTTTTTACGAAATTGTACAAGACATTATGTTAATTCTTTCTTAATCACAAATTTTGATCCGCTTTTTCCATTTTGATTTTTCGGCGACCATAAAATATTAATTTCAAAATAATGAACGGAAAATTGACTCTATTGTATTGACTATTTAACACACATTAATGCGTTGATTTTTAAGAGTTTTCCTATTGAAATCAATTGTGAATAACATAAAAACTTTTAATACTTAAATACGTATGATGATTTAATGAACAGAATAGTTTGCAAATAATAATGATCTACACATCTCATTCTTATAGGACTTATTAATGAAGTTAGCAGGCCCCGGTGGCCTGGCTGGTTAAGGCGCCGTTCTCACGAGCCGGACGTAGTGAGTTCGGTCCCTGTATCCACCAAACAACCTCTCAAGAAGAATTAGGTTTGAAGCATAACAATATGACAAAAAAACTAAATCTAGAGCAAAAGAAATGAAATTTGAATCACCTGCAGAAATCATCTTTTGTTTTCCAGGGATTCTTAAAATTGGTGCGTGAAAATAAAATTTTTTTCGTTAGTTTGCAGTACAATTAGCAAAAATATGTACTTAAATAAATTACTCTCTGCTGTCTGAAAATTCTGAGATGATATATGGCAAGAAATACATTTATTTTAACTGCAATTTAAAACTTTTTTCAAATTTGTCGTACATATGTTACTACAACATATTGATTGATATGAACTGTCTTCCCAAAATTTTAAATTTATAAAGCAAGAAGATATCGCAATCATTCTTTTAACATCAGAAACGCTTATGTATGAGTATATTATTATTATTTATAATTCATATTAAATAAATACAATAAATATCACGTTAAAAATTATCGCGAACTGCATGTTTCAAAATTTAATATTTCTTATTACTTTATCACAATATTTAAAAAATCGTCCTTTTTTATGGAATACTAAATATAACCATTCTTAGAAATATTATAATTTTAATAACGTCTACAAAACAATTTCATTTTTTAAAATATCGGGACTTATTTTTAATGCTATATTAAATTTTATTTTTATATAAAAAGTCTATGTTTTGCAGTAAAATTGACAGACTTTCAAGTAACATTAAAAAGTGGAAGAAATATAACAAAAAAATGAAGGCATAAAATGACCTTCATTCAAGAATTATTCAGATTTTATAGTACGATTATACCATAATTTACTAAAAATGTTTAACATTTTTCTCAATATATTAAATTTATATGCTGAAATGATAATATTATATATATATACAAGCTGACCCAGCCACGCGTTGCAGTGGCTGAGTTTTTAAAATACATTGAATCAATTTTTTACTAATTCTTGGGTTCAATCAAATTAATATTTTCTAAAAAAATTTAGAATAGGTTCATTCATAGGAGATAAAAAATAAAACGTTTCACCAAAATTTAATAGTAATAGGTAAATTATCGAAATTTTGAAATTAAGCACAAATCAACATATACTTTCTGAATTTACATTTTATTCATCTTATATTAAATTATAGTTTGTAATCAGTGACTTACTTATAAAATATACTATATAAATTAAAGACATTTAAAAATAAATTGTTATAAATGAGGTAGATAACATTGACATCGAACTATTATTATTTTAATTTTAAATTATATTAAAACTAAAAAAATTTTCTGCGGCATTATACTGAAATAAAAAAAATTAAAAGAATTTATCATTTGAATAAATAAATTAGATCAAAATGTTCTACTGAATAAATTAATTATCAAATTATAAAATAAAAATAAAAAATAATAAAAGGCTATCAAGAAATACTTACATATTTTCGAGGTGGTATGAAAATTAGTAGAGAAAAACAGTAATAAATAAAATTTTATTTTATTATTTATAATATTAAAAATATTCAAACTGAATACTGCACAATAATAACACAATACAAAGTATAATTATGAAAATGATTCACGAAAAATTGTTATAGTATCATTATACATCATGAAAATATATGTAAATTCTATATTTAACCACGCGCTTGCGCGCGCACGATAATTTTCTCGAAGATGGTATAATCTAGAAAAATAAACACATCGCCATTTGCCGAATACCTGTGCAACTTAGATGCTAAACCGCCATCTATTAGGAACTTACAGAACTAACCAAAAAAAATAAAAAAAATTTAGGGTTGTACTACCCCTAACATTTAGGGGGATGAAAAATAGATGTTGGCCGATTCTCATAGATACTGGATAAGCACAAAACATTTCATCAAAATCGGTCAAGCCGTTTCGGAGGAGTATGGCAACGAAAACTGTGACACGAGAATTTTATATATTAGATTGCACCTCACACTAAAGGAAAGGTTTATCTTAAATGTGGCTGTAAGTTTTTTTAAAAAAATTATACTTAATACTTCTTTATACCATAATGTAGTGCTGCCATCTATTGCCAATAATAGTTACTATTGATTGATTGATTTCCAAGTTATTCAATTTTTTTTTTTTTTTTATTGGTGTGTAAAATTTACCATAATTTTGTCCAATTTTTTCTCCTTTGCTTTTCAATTTTTTAAAAATATTAATGCATTAATTTTAAATTGTTTTCTATTTAAGCCAACGTAATTAAATAATTGAGGAATTACTGAGTAAATCAGTTTGCAATTTAAATTTAAAAACAATAAGTTCCAAATTTCTGAGAGTTTGGCAATTGTTGTTTTGGAAAAAGTTTTCTGGAAAATATATTAATGTAGTTTATTGATATACATTAATTTATCATGTTACTTTCATTAACTAGTTTGCTGTTCTCTCAAAGATGTAAATATTTGATAAATATGTATTGCGAAATATTTTTGCGTCAATGTGTTTTAAAAAATATAATGTTGGTGTGATATCTTAAGTTATATTCTTAGCATAAAATCTAGTTAATTATGAATAAAAGTACTTTTATTCATACATTGATTTTATATTTCTTAATTTGAGGTTATATTAGAATTCCACTTATTTTGCTTTAAAATATAAATTTTTTGAATGAAAGTAAAATCTCCCTTAAGACAAAAATTAGATCCTTAGCTTAAATTTTTGAACTGAAATTGTTTTTGTAATTTCTTTCTTTCATTTTAGGGACAAAAATGAATATACATTCCCTGTAACAAATGTAACTAGTTCCGATAATTCAACTCGGCAATTTACAGATGGTAAATATCCAGTTAAAGACGTCATTCTTGATTCATTATAAAAATGAGATATCCTGTATTAATTTAATAACAAATATAGACAATTATGAACTTAAAAATTATTGTTAATAAAATTACATGTTTAATAGTTGTTTAAAAAGAGCCTGTAACATTAATAAAACTATTTGTTTCAATTATGTTTCTATACTAACATTAATATGTTTAAAACTTATATACAAATAATGGGAAAAACTTTAAAAAGATGTACCTTTGAATATATTGTATCATATGTTAAACTATTTTTCTGAATGTGAATATGAAAGATTTGTAATCACTTTTCTGCAATTTATTTCTTTAGAAACTACTATAAAACTAAATTATATGGCAATAAATTAAAATACAGAATAAATAATATAAATCATTATCGTAGAAAAACTTTTTACTGAGAGAAAAAATACACCTAATAAAGCTCCATATGTTTTAATATTTTTTCTTTTTATTGAAATGTTAATATTTTAACAAAGAAATTAGAATTAAAAACACATGGTTTATGAATAATGCATATTTAGAACAGTATGCATTAATAAATAATGATACTTATAAAGTGCGAAGTTTGTGAAATTCTTAAAACTAGCAGTTTTATATACATTTGTATCTCGATATTTTTATTTAATTTTTAGTTTGAAATTTTGTTTCATTCCTTCATCGAACTTAAACCACAATTAATGAGCAGCAATTAACTAATTTAATTATTTTTGAGCAATTCTTCAAAATTTCATATCTTTATCAATTGGCTGGAAAAACTGATTTACCGAAACTAAAATTAGTATTCAGGTTTCCTGTACATATTATTTAGATTGTGTGAGCTTTGGTTGAAATAAACAAACCATCTTTTAAAAGGAGTAGATGCATGTGTTTTGAAAATAGCTTATGTAAAATATTTTTTTTGTAGAGTTATGCGATTGCGAAAGTTTAAAAAACAATTTTATTTATTATGAGAATATTAACTTTTTATCTCTTTCTCTAGTAAGTTACAAATTAGCTAAAAATTAAAATAAAGTAGTTAAAGATCATTTAAATAAGATATTAAAGAGTACACATATTTTATTTAACTACTTGAGAAGTAGTATCATTTCCTAGTGTTTACAGTGGTAAATATGATTTTATTTATTTCATGTCTTTTTCGATACTGCTGTAAAATAAGGCAAAATCTGTCAAAGCAATGTGTAAACGCTATGTCTATTTAAATGAAGTTTTTAATTTTTCCTTTAAAATCCTAAATTATGTCTTTTATATATTTCTTAGCTAAAGAAGACATGAAATGTAAACTAAATTTCATTCAAAATGAAGTATCTTATTACTGTTTAATCAATTCATTTAAAAAGAAATTTATCATGTATTTTTGGTTGAGATTTTAATAAATAAT
The DNA here is from genome assembly GCA_037975125.1 of Latrodectus hesperus. Lineage (NCBI taxonomy): Eukaryota > Metazoa > Arthropoda > Arachnida > Araneae > Theridiidae > Latrodectus > Latrodectus hesperus. Next base: position 18,409 of record JAJQOW010000457.1, on the reverse strand, counting down.
TTTAGTGCCAGATTAGGATTTTTCAAAAACATTTTACATTTTCTTCTAAATTTTTCTTCTTTTGGAATTTCTGAAATAATTTCCACTGGATTTCTGGTAACTGGTTTATGTAGATTGACATTCGTACCTTACTTACCGTTGTGAAAAATAGTGATTCAGTTCTGTTTTCTTTGGTTTCTCTAACAGTCTTCTTTGTTCAAGACGTCATTTACAGTAACTATGCAATTTATCTATTAACTCAGTAAATGATACAATCAGATTAAGTTCTTTAAAATAGACTAATCTCCAAAGAGAGTGAAGTTGTTTGAAAACAATACTAATATGCTAAATAAGTAAATTGAGCGTAAAAGTAATAGCGAAATTTATTTTCCCTACTATTATTACGCTCAATGTTACCCACTTACAGTCAAATTAGTAGTTAGCAATGATTTTATGTTATGGGAAATTCAAAATTTCTTCACTTTCACTTCATATATTTCTAAGCTAAGCTAGCATATCCTTTTATCTTAAAACTACCTTAAATGTATATTATAAAATTTAAAAAAATTATATAAGTATTAAATATATTCATGTAAATCTAGAGAGAAGAAAAATAAGCAAGCACAAATTCAAGTTTACCATACGAAACATTTAATGTTTTAACATAACTGTCTTTCTGGACTTTCTTTTAGGAAAACAAATTGTACATTCCTTTTAAAAATAATTATGAAAATATATATGTATGTAGGTGTGTATAATATTATAAATTTTTCGTTACAGAATCCATATTTGTTTGTTTTAAATAAGTTAAACTTTTATTATGCCTTAAAAGCTCATCTAAAAATATAAGTTATTCATTCTATTATACATACATAGTCAATTTTAGAAGCATGTGATTTGCATTAATTTTTATCAAGTGAAAAAATTACAAAAATAGAGAAGTATATAATTTATTTGATACAATTTTGGAAGTCAAAATTTTAGGAAATATATTAAATCACTAGAGATATTTTATCATTCGTTTCCGACTGATCAAAAATATTAGTATAACTTACTGTCGAAAGACTTAATCAGATTTTCCATTTACCTGTCTATAAAAATAAATGAAAAATTCTGAGTGTTATGGCTTCTTCTTTCACATGTATAATAAACATGTAAAATTTAAATTCAATAATTATTTTCTTGAAATTTTAACAACTATTCTAAATTAAGCAGTTAGAAAAAAAGTGACTTTGATACAAATTTATTAAAAGTATATTACCAACGTCATAACAGTTATCATTAGTGAAACATTTTAACTTATATATTTACAAGAACACATTTATGACATCATGAGCGAAATTTCTCATCCCCAAAATTTATTTTGGGAATGCTCATTAAGTTTGAGTACACGTATTTCAATAATATATCACAAACATTTTGAAATACTTAGATATGACAAATACACTCAATTTCCAAAAGAGTATTTCAACTAAATTTTGTTATTTATTTTAATTGATAATAATTGAAGCAGATTATATTATAACTAGATTTATTAATCAAAAATTTGTAATTTTTAAAATAATTTTTTTCGTTTCTTCCAACAAAAATTTTAAAATAATAAACAAATATCCTCTTGAAAATTTTCATCAAACACAGTCTGTGAATTTTGTGTTCATTTTGTGGCAGCTGTAGGGAAATAATTTCAAAACAAAGTCAAAAATTGGCAACTTTGTTTTAACAATTTAACAAACATTAATGCATCACATTTTGGAATTTTTTCAGTGGAAACCAAATTAATTAAATACAAAAAATTAATACTTAAAAATATATGATGATTTAATCTGTAAAATAGTCAGCAAATAAAAATTCCCTTCCAAATATCTGTGAAATTTGACTATGGTTTCCTCAGACAAAGTTATCTGCTTGGTGTGCATACCGTTTCATAAAAATTCCTTTTGATTACAAGGACGCGTGTCGCAGCATTCCAAAAACTAACTGATTAATTTCGAAAGGTATAGAAAGAGGTTCATTTAGTATCTCACACGACATAATCATTTTCTGAAACATTGAAAATAATTAGAAGATTTAGAAAAAATATATTTTAAACACTTTTTGATATTTAATTATAATGCACACTGAAAAAAATGCACAAATTCCTCTATTCAGAAATTAAATGACTAGCACGCTGAATAACCCTTCCCGACATCGAAGTTGAACCCGAAAAGACGTCAGCAATTCAAAAGATCATTCTACATATATCTGTTAAACAATGGTGTTTTTATAGGGTCTTAAGGGGTGCTTTTTTAGCGTTTAATTTGTTATGCCCTCCATGTCTGTTGATTTCTTGTCTTTAACTTTCTTTATAACTGCCATTACCTCTGAAGGAATGGTGCTTTCATTAACTTGCTAATTGTATTCAGAGAAACCTGAGAATTGTGCATGTGAAAAGGGCTTCTGTTCATGTTTCTCATAGATCGTGTGTGCTGAATTGCTGTTGAAAAACGTCAGCTATTGCTCTCAGTTTTTTCTTAGTCCATGTAAGCTATGTTATTTTGGCCTTGAATGCGCGGAAAGTGTTGCATTTTTTGGTTAAAAATACCGATGTTCTTCCAGAAGGAATGGTCATGTGAAGTTATAGATTGTAATTTTTCTCTGCATTTTGTAGTGTTGTATTCGCTGAACTAGGCTCTGAGTTCATTATTTGCTCGGTTATATTCAATTTTAGTTTGGGGATCTCTGCTAGTTTGGTAAGTTTTTGTTAGATGGTTTTGTTTTGTTTTTAAGTTTCTGGGGGTAGCGAGGTAGGTGGAGATTTGTTCAAGGGCAAGAGGGTTTCTCTGATTCGCTGGGAGCCTCAAGTAGTTCCGCCTCCGAGCGAATCACTTCGCTTTCGAATTCATCTCTCGTATGTAAATTTAAATATGTGAAAGGTTTATTTTTTAAAATTTGTTTGCATTTCATCCAGTTCGTGTTGTTGAGAGTGGGTGATTTATACAGAGGCATTCGATCTCGATCATGACTGGATTATCATACTATCTGAAATCAGTGAGGCCTTTAAATTTAGTGTTGTTATTTATTCCTATAATGAGTGCTATGTCTATTGTTGAGGCTGAATTAGCGCTAAAAGGAGTGGTTATGTCCTGGATTGTTATTTCGCCTTTTTCAGCAAATCTTTTGATAATTTTTCCCGTTATATTCCGAGTTTTTGTTGTTCCATGGCGTGTGTTTGGCGTTTAGATCTCCACAAATTAAGATGTCGTAATTGATTGTAAAAATTGTCTCTATTTTCATATTAATATAGTGGTGCTTTGGATAGAGTCGAATTTATGTGGAGCAAATAGTGATAGGGGGTAAAAAGGACAATGTCCCTGTGACCAAAGTAGTTTCAACTGTGTGTAATTTTTGTGTGGTCTTCCTGTAGTGTGGGAGTGAACTGTTAATGTAAATAACAGTCCGACCTCCATTATGGGGTACATTTTTGGGCGTTTGTTATTTTAGCATTGGTAACTACTATTCTTTGCCTAATCCCGAAAGAATTCCGTGATCAACTGATAAACATCTACTGTGTGGAACACAATAGTTTTTACTGTTAGCCCATTAAAACATGTCCATAATGATGACCATTTTACCTTTTCTGGAGTTACAATTTTTTATTCGCATTTTGGCCTCAGCGATGTTGAATCCTTTAAATATTTCCCTTCTTTCTTTTAAAAGAAGTTTTTAGTTTTCCCATTTCGTATAGGGGGATTAAACTCTATTAGTTGGAGCAATCAGTACTTTTGGGTGGCTTTTCAAACTTATTGCCACAATAGCAGGGTCTTCTGTATGACCAGCTGCACAAAACTTATTCTCTTTCGTAGTAAGGTTTGATTTTAATCTGTTGGTTAGATTTGGGGAAATTTACGTACATTCTGTAGCTGGCAGGGTGAATATCCTTACAACTGCAACATAAGGGCTGCTCAACTTTCTTGTCTATAAGAAATTCTTTGGTGCTTTTATTTCGGTACACTTTACGCATGGAGGTGCCACACAACGAATTTCGCTGGAATGGTGAAACCTTTGGCAATTAAAGCAATGCATTATTGATATACTGCCTCTGTAGGTCTCAGTTTTAATGCCGTAAACATGGCAGAGCGTTCCGACTTGTTAAATCTTGTTTACATCCAATCGGTTGTATAATTAGACCAAAAAACATAGGAGAATCTTGCCAGTTCCTTGAATGGTCATTCGGTTTACTTTCTGAAAGTTAAAACTTTTTTTTAAAAAATCTTTAAATATTTCCTCATTTGGGGACATAGGTAGATTTCGCACTACGTATTTCTGGGGTTTTTCGTTTTTTCCGCGCATCAGGTTTGTATCGTATCGATATTCTTCAAAAATCCTATTCATCTCCTTTGGCTCATCCGAAAGTGCTGACAATCATGCAACGACTAAGATCAATGATCAGCCTACTAGCAATTAAAAATCCACAGCCAAGAACCCTATAATCAACAAAATTCAAAACATTCTTTAAAGCTAGATGTCAATGAATAAAATACAATTAATTTGGACAGAAGCGCACATAGGAACAATGGGAAATGAAATAGCAGACAAAAAAGCAAAAGAGGCAGCAACAAATAGTTCCATAGAATAACCAATATCCCTCTCCCTCAATCACATATGAAAAAAATACAAATTTATAAAACAATGGCAGGAAAATTGGACCACGACCCAACACGAAAAACTAACATATAAAATAATACCCCAAGTAACAATAGATAGATTAATCACAAAATCTTTCATAGTGCAGCACATCAGCAACCATAGCCCCTTCCCCATGTATTTCAACAAAATTAAGAAAGCAAGGGCATCGCAATGCATCTGTGGAGGAACAGGAACGGCTCTTCATTACATTGAAAACTGCCAGGTAACATGTAACTACCATATCAATTGAAGTGCAACCCACATAAATGACGCAAACTTCATAAAATTCTATATACAGGAGAAATACCACAGAAACAAAATTACAAACTTACTAATCCTTCTAAATGACAAAGGGCTGGATCTGTGTAAGGACGAAGACGCAACATCACAAAACGTAGAAACGACAAGCGATGAAGAAACAGAAGAAGAAGCAGAATAATCCAATAATCAATGCACCACTGAACAATGCACACAAACTTCAGCACATCACAATAACACCAATATTCATAACAAAGCAATTATTATCCACTTAAAATCAAATAATTCCGCTTAAAAAGATCCTTAAGCAGTAGACAATTTACTCAAAACTACATCAATTTATCAGAAACACTGGAAGCGTAAACCTAATTTATTTTTATTTATTTATTTATTTTATTACATTACATATATTCAGACTTGTATGCTTGATTCTTGAGATCCGCTTGTAAGTCTTCGTCGATAATAGGACAAATAGCACAATGACAGATGTACAACCACAGAAGAATAACGAAGAAAACACCCAGGGCCACGGTGGGAATCGAACCCACACTCCTACGCTCTCAAGCGATTAGCGGTGATGCTTTAGACCACTCAGCTACGGAGCGCCCCGTAAACCTAATATTAACAGCTAAAAGCAAATAGCAACTTAGGGTAAGCAATAAGCCCTGCTGGAGCCAACTAAAACATTTTTTAATTTTTACCAGGTTTTCCTAAATAACAAAATACATTTTAATTTAAAAGATAAAACGTTTTGAGCAATCTTCAAAAATAATAATAACTTATATCTAAAGGCGCTTCATGGCTGAGTGGTCAAAAGCATCACTCCGCTAATCGCTTGAGAGCGTAAGAAGGTGGGTTCGATTCCCGCAGTGGCCCTGGGTTTTCTTCGTTATCTACTGTGGTTGTACATCTGTCATTGAGCTATTTGTCCTATTATCGAGGAAGACTTACAAACGCATCTCAAGAATCAAGCATAAAAGTCTGAATATATGTAATGTAATAAATAAAAATAAAACTATGCCTAAATATAAACATAACAAATTTGTCCACAAGGTATTATAAAAGATATGCAAAATTGCTCCCTTGACATGCTTAAGTCAACAATCCAAAACTAGTAATTTTGCTATTATTCTAATTACTAGTGCTATTTTATAAGTAGGTGCTACTTATACGACCATTATAACAGTTTAATTATCAATCTAAGCATGTAGAAACAAATTTGAAATTATTTGCAATTTTAAATCAAAATAAGAATCTGCTGATGCCAACCATTGAAATTTTGAAATCTTCATGAAAAGCGCGAATAAAAAACTTTAAAAGCAACAAATTTAATAAATTGAAAAGCAACAAATAAACCCAAAATATTCATCTAAACTAAGTAACGCAATACATAACACTGTTTATGTACAAACATCGTACAAATAGTGGCACCACATCTCTGTCCTGCGGATCACAAAATTCAAAAACATTTTGGTGAAACAAGAGTACCATTGCCGCTATTTAGAATATCTGCGCAACCCAGTCAACGAACACTGTATATAGTAAAAATAACAAAGAAACTAACACAAAATGTTTATACACACTAACAAAAACTGTAAATATTACTAACAAAATTTGTACTCAAATCAAGAATTTGCCACAAAAATAAGATGAACCCCATTGCAATATATCAATGATAACAACAGAAATGTTAAACAAACAAAATGTAAGTGCGGGTAAATGCCATGCAAATTGTATCTGTATCTTCGGGTAAAATGCCCTGCAATTTGTACAAATTTTATAGATATAAATAAAGCAAGTCGGGTTGCGGCCCAAATCGGACGCAAGGGGGTCCCAGGAAAGGTCACGGCTGCTCAGAAGATGCTGAAGAGGCACCAACCTGATAAACAAAAGGTAAAGTCCAGGATCTCTTCACATCGTTATGTATGTATATATGTTTGTGCTCATCCGAGCGTTTTGGGAGGAGCTTTAAGTTTTCTCAAGAATTTTTGGCCTCTATTCCCTAATTAAGAGCGGTTTTTAATTTTTCCATTACAGTAACTTTCACCATATCGTAAACTAATGGGGGGTATTTTTGGGCTGCTACCCGTGTTAGGCTAGTCATCATCCTCTAGGTTGAGAACGCTAAAACAGTTTGTAGTAGCTACGGGGGACAGAGTGATACTCTAAAATCTCGCTTTTGTGGTCTATTCGAGATTTATAAAAGTGTCCTCACCTTCTATTTTGCGCTTTTTAGTTACTTTCTCATAACTAAATTTTTGCTTAATATGAACGGCTGCAATTGCCGTGTTTACATTAAATTCCTTACTGGAATGGATTTGGGTGTACTTAGTGGAATGACATAGTATTAATGAATAAATTGTATAATTACTAAATGTCGTCTTGAACAAAGAAAACTGTTAGAGAAACCAATGAAAACCTAACTGTATCTCTATTTTTCACAATAGTTAGTAAGGTATGAATGTTAATCTATATAAACCAGTTACCAGATTTCCAGTGGAAATTATTTTTAAAATCCTAAAAAAAATAAAATTTAGGGAATAAAATGTAAAATTTGTTTGAAAAATTCTAATCTGCCACTGAATTCATTTATTGAGATCTGAACCAAAAATACATGATAAATTCCTTTTAAATGAATCGATTAAATTAACAGCAAGAAGATATTTCCCCCTGAATGAAATTTTATTTACTTATATTTTTTATATCTTCTATAGCTAAGAAAAATATAAAAGACACAATTTAAGATTTTAAACACTAAACTAAAAACATCACTTAAATTGGCATAGCTATAAAGATATCAAGCTTAATGACAGATTTGGCCTTATTTTATTGCAGTATTGCAAAAGAAATGATATAAATAAAATCATACTATTATACTTTTAGCTAATCTGTGACTTACAGGAGAAAAAGATTAAAATTTAATATTCTTATCATAAATGAAATTAACTGTTAAGCTTTCCATCGCATAACTCTAAAAAAACAATTTTTGTATAAGCAATTTTGAAAACCACATGGATCTATTCATATTAAAAGATGGTTTGCTTATTTCAACCAAAGCTCACACAATCTAAATAATATGTACAGGAAACCTGAATACCAATTTTAGTTTCGGTAAACCACAGTTTTTACAGCCAATTTATAAGGATGTGAAATCTTGAAAAATTGCTTAAAAATAATTAAATTGGTTAACTGCTGTTCATAAATTATGGTTTAAGTTCGATGAAGGAACGAAACAAAATTTTAAACTAAAAATTAAATAAAAAATATCGAGATGCAAATGTGCATAAAACTGCTAGTTTCAAGAATTCACATTTTACAATTTTCGGACTTTATAATTATCATTATCTACTAATACAAACTTTACCAAATATGCAATATCCATAAACCCTGTGATCTTAATATAATTTCTTTGTTAATTTATTAAAATTTCAAGAAAAAGAAGAAATATTAAAACATATGAAACTGTTTAGTTCCATATTTTATCTCAGTTAACAGTTTTTCTACGATAATGATTTATATTGTTTATTCTATATTTTTATTTATTGCCATATAATTTGCGGTCTCATAGTAATTTCTAAATAATTAAATTGAGGAAAAGTAATTCCAAATCTTTCTTATTCAATTTAGGTCAAACTCAAAAAGATAGTTTAACATGTGATACAATATGTTCAAAGGTACTTCCTTTTAAAGTTTTTCCCATTATTTGTATATAAGTTTTAAACATATTAATGGTAGTATAGAAACATAATTCAAACATATAGTTTTCTCAATATTACAGGCTCTTTTTAAACTACTATTAATCATGTAGTTTTATTAACAATAATTTTTATGTTCATAATTGTCTAAATTTGTTATTAAATAAATACAGGATATCTCATTTTTATAATGAATCAAGAATGACGTCTTTAACTGGATATTTACCATCTGTAAATTGCCGAGTTGAATTATCGTAACTATTTACATTTGTTACAGGGAAAGTCTATTCATTTTTGCCCTAAAATTATAGAAAGAAATTACAAAAACTATTTCAGTTCAAAAATTTAAGCTAAGGATCTAATTTTTGTCTTAAGGGAGATTTTACTTTCATTCAAAAAATTTAAATTTTAAAGCAAAACAAGTGGAGTTCTAATATAACTTCAAATTAAGAAATATAAAATCAATGTATGAATAAAAGTACTTTTATTCATAATTAACTAGATTTTATGTTAAGAATATAACATAAAATATCACACCAACATTATATTTTTTAAAACACGTTGACGCAAAAATATTTCGCAATACAGATTTATCAAATATTTACATCTTTGAGAGAACAGCAAACTAGCTAATGAAATAAACATGATAAATTAATGTATATCAATAAACTACATTAATATATTTTCCAGAAAACTTTTTCCAAAACAACAATTGCCAAACTTCTCACAAATTTAGAATATATTGTTTTTAAATTTAAATTGTAAACTGATTAATTCAATAAATCCTCAATTATTTAATTACGTCGTCTTTAAAAGAAAACAATTTAAAATTATTGCATTAATAATTCTAAAATATTGAAAAGCAAAAAAAATTGGACAAAATTATAGGAAATTTTACATTCCTTTAAAGAAAATACATAAACTGAATAATTTTGAAATCTATCCATAGTAACTATTATTGACAATAGATGGCAGCTCTACACAATGGTACAATGAAGTATTACGTATAATTTTTTTAAAAAAAACTTACAGCCGCATTTAAGATAAACCTTTCCTTTAGTGTGAGGTGCAATATATATATTATTATCATTTCAGCATATAAATTTAATATATTGAGAAAAATGTTAAACATTTTTAGTAAATTATGGAATAATCGTATCATAAAATCTGAATAATTGTTGAATGAAGGTCATTTTATGCCTTCATTTTTTTGTTATATTTCTTCCATTTTTTAATGTTACTTGAAGGTCTGCCAATTTTACTGCAACACATAGATTTCATACATAAAAATAAAATTTAATATAGCATTAAAAATAATTCCCGTTTAACCGATATTTTATTAAATGAAATTATTTTGTAGACATTATTAAAATTGTAATATTTCTAAGTATTCTTATATTTAGTATTCCATAAAAAAGGACGACTTTTTAAATATTGTGATAAAGTAATAAGTAACATTAAATTTTGAAAAATGCAGTTTGCGATAATTTTTAGCGTGATATTTATTGTATTTATTAAATAAGAAGTATAAATAATAATAATATACACATACATAAGCGTTACCGATGTTAAAATAATGATTGTGATATCTCCTTGCTTTAAGAACTTAAAATTTTGGGAAAATAGTTCATATCAATCAATATTTTGTTGTAACTATTATACGACAAATTGGAAATAGGACATATTAAGGAAATAAGCAGGCCCCGGTGGCCTGGCTGGTTATATAAAGAAATACCAGAAATTAAGGCGTGAACTCTTTTTAAGAAATCATTTCTGGTTTTGCGAGACATTTTTGAAATTAATGCGTGAAAATAGAATTTGTTTCGTTAGTTTGCGGTCAATTAGCAAAAAAATTTATTTAAATAAATTGCTCTCTGTTGTCTGAAAATTTTGAAATTATATATGGTAAGAAATACATTTATTTTAACTGCAATTTAAAACTCTTTTTCCAATTTGTCGTATAATAGTTACAACAAAATATTGATTGATATGAACTGTTTTCCCAAAATTTAAAATTTTTTAAGCAAAGAGATTTCAATCATCATTTTAACATCGGTAACGCTTATGTATGTGTTTTTTATTACTTATATTTCTTATTAAATAAATACAATAAATATCATATTAAAATTAATTGCCAGCATTTTATCGCGAACTGCATGTTTAAAAGTATATTGTTTCTTATTACTTTATCACAATTTTTAAAAAATCGTCCTTCTTCATGGAATACTAAATATAAGCATTCTTAGAAATATTATAATTTTAATAATGTCTACAAAAAAATTTCATTTTTTAAAATATCGGAACTTATTTTTAATGCTATATTAAATTTTATTTTTATATAAAAAGTCTATGTTTTGCAGTAAAATTGACAGACCTTCAAGTAACATTAAAAAATGGAAGAAATATAACAAAAAAATGAAGGCATAAAATGACCTTCATTCAACAATTATTCAACTGGTTTATATAGATTAACATTCATACCTTACTTACCGTTGTGAAAAATAGAGATACAGTTAGGTTTTCATTGGTTTCTCTAACAGTGTTTTTTGTTCAAGACGACATTTAGTAATTATACAGTTTATCCATTAACTCAGTAAATGACACAATCAGATTGAGTTCTTTAAAATAGATTAATCTCAAAAGTGAGTTAATTTGTTTGAAATTAATACTAATATGCTAAATAAATTTCACTAATTTCAATTGAATTGAGGTAGATTTAAACATCTACTTTATGTCATTGGAATTAATTGGTCAATACTATATAAGGTATCGGGAGGTATAGTACTTAAAATAACGCAATCATCATAACTTGTAACTTTAATTGCTTATATTTGTAAGGTATAACAACAAGTCTTGTGAATCAAATTACCTTCAAGTTCGTTTGGAATGGATTACGCAAAATATGAAATCACTGGGAAATCTGCTTCTTCTCTTCAATTCAGAAGAGAATTAATAATTGTTGGCCATTTTCGCCATGCATTGGGACCAGTAGTAAAGAATAATTGTTTTATTGACTTAAATTCTACCTTTCTTAAGTAAATTGATGTTATGCTTTAAAATATCCAACCTGTTACAGAAAATAAAAAAAAACATTCAAAAGAAAATTATATTCTTAAAAACGTACTAACAAAGGTGGTTAGTAAATTTTTTTTCGATCATATTTGCATTAAATCTCCATCCTTCAGAAACGTGAAAAATAGTCAGCCATTCTGAACTCATGCCATGTGATTTTTCTTACATTATACTAGCAAAATGATCGCCGAATACTCATAAAATTGTTCACATTTCCAAGTCCTTGCTCACCATTTGATGCATACAGAACGAAACTCTTTATCGAATTTGAACCAGAATCTAAGAACAGCAGTTAGTCAATTTAATTACTTTTAAGCAATTCTTCAAAATTTCATATGCTTATAAATGGCTATAAAAGCTATAATTTTTCGAAACTCAAATATTCAATTTTCCTGTAAATATTATTTAGATTGTGTGAGCTATGGTTGGCATAAGCAAATCATCTTTTAATAGGAGTAGATGCAAGTATTTTTGAAAATTGTTTATTTAAAATATTGTTTTTGTAGAGTTATCCGAATGAAAGTTTAAAAATTAATTTTATTTATGATGAGAAAATTAACTTTTCATCTCTTTCTCCTATAAGTTACAAATTAGCTAAAAATTAAAATAAAACGCTTCAAGATCATTTAAATCAGTTATTCACGTGTACATTACCTACTATATTTAACGAGTTGAGAAGCAAGAATATTTACTAATAAATACAATGGTAAGTATGATGTTTCCATTTATTTATTTAATGTCTTTCGGAGTACTGCTATAAAGTATAGCATAATCTGTCATTAAACTTGATATCTGAATTGCTATCGCCATTTAAATGAAGTTTTTTTTTTTTTTTTAAGATCTTAAATTATATCGCTTAAATTTTTCTTAGCTAAAGAAGAGTTAAAAAATGTAAGTTAACTAAATTTCATTCAAAGGGAAGTATCTTATTACTGTTAATTTAATCAATTCAGTTAAAAAGGAATTTATTGTTTTTTTAAAGGTTAAGATTTCAATAAATAATTTCAGTGGCAGAGTAGGATTTTTAAACAAGTCTTACTCTTCTTCCCTAAAATTTTCATCTTTGGGGAATTCTAAATTAATTTCCACTGGAAATCTGATAAGTGGTTTATATAGATTACCATTCATACCTTAATTACCGATGTGAAAATTAGAAATACAGTTAGGTTTTATTTGATTTATCTAAGAGTCGTCTTTATTCAAGATATTACATAGGCTTTAGACAATTTTCTATTAACTCAGTGATTGATACAATTAGATTGAGGTCTTTAAAATTAGTTATTCTCAAAAGTTCGTGAAATAGTTGAAACTATTACAACTACGTGTGCCATGATAAAACTGTTCTAAGAGATTTTCTCTTTCACACAAATGCCATATAATGCAGAATGCCTAAATCTGAACATTTTAATTAAGAAATGTTTCTAAAATGACGTATCATGATGACGTAAATACTGTAGTTGGTATCTCAATGATAATATTTATGGGAACAACTTCAGACGTTTTAGCTGCATAATATCTTCCTTTCTTTATTGATTACCTAAAATTTCTTAACTATTTACAAATTAATTATTTTGTATTCACCATTTTACAAAAGGGCAATACACATAATAAAATATCTCAAACAAAACAGGCCACACTAACTCAGTCACTCAGCAACAGTTCCTTCCTTCTCTCCCTGCTTGCGACATGTGTCCTTGGAAGCTTGAGGGACGATTGAATATTCCCCCTATCAGGTCTTGTCACCACACCAGGACTGGTTTTCGATGAAGATGCAGCAAAGTGTTTTCTGTGCACAATACCACATTTGGCAATATAGAATTTTCTGCATAATTCCTATAGGTCTCAATATATCTATGATGTAATAAAATCTAAGTTACTAGAGACATAAGAAAATCCTCAAAAAAATAACCAAACTCAGAACATGGCATTCTGGATTATATGATATTCATGCCTTTCTCTATATTTCATCAATCTGACTCAATTACTTATTATATTTTTAAGAATTTGTTATTGCTTTTATGAAAAATTTATTGATTCCTTTAAGAAAAAAATCTGTTCTTATGTGTTATCCCATTGACCTTTAGGACAAAAAATAATTTGCCAAATATGGTGATTTAGCACCATTTTTACACTTTAAGGAATGCATATTTTATAGCTTTAGCATGTGCAAAACTTTAATTTATAATTACATGTTCTGTAACTGTGTCAATATAAATATTTTATTATGAATCAATGATAAATGCTTTATCTCTTTAGTTCACTAAAATTATAAGTTAACTATTCTTATTTTCTTTCCTATTCTGGAAAGAAATTTGTTAGAAAAAATGATTTATGGTAACCTTTGGTAAGAATTTTTGGTGAATATGGTAAAAAGAATAGTAATAAGCTCCAAAAGTCATTGTAAAAATAATTTAAATAATAGATAGGTCTGTAATTAGTTGTCAATAAATTGCTAGATGTAAACTATTACAGTTATGAATATTATTTTGCAAGATACTATATTATTTCAAATTATGATGCTATAAGGTGTTTGAATATGTTCAGTAACTTACAAAATTTATAAAATTATTTTCCTAATTATATTGACAGTAAAAAAGGATAAGATTTAAAATTTTGTGAAGTTGCTCTTTATCATTCAGGAATACAGAGTTTAAATTTTTTTTTTATAAAAAAAAAATAATTTTCTTTTGTATATAATGAAATAAATGTTATATTAATCTATTTTAAGTATAACGCATCTAATGAAAAATTTAAGTTTTTGCTTAGTCTATTAAATCTGTTTTGATATACTAATTTGACTTATTGATACAACTCTCATTTTGGATTAATTTTTTTTTAAATTTTGCTGTTGGTAGATAAAAAATGTATTGAAAGTAAATATGTAAAAATGTCTTTATTCCTTAATAACTGATATTTAGAAAATAATGCATGTATTTAAAGATTAGAATTAGTTTTTAATAGTGTTTTATATTCTTTTATTGATATTTATATATTATTTTTCAACCATTTTTACCAAAAAATACGTCATCAAAAGTTGCTGATTAAGGTCAAAAAGAATTTTGTTGTTTAATGTAAAGCAGTTAATTTATGAAATAACAAACAGCGTGATCATTAAATTGTAACATTTAGCATTAAATTACAATTTAGGAGACTTTTTGTTTTGGAAATGGGTAGGTGAGATTGTACATAAGTAACCTTACATTTCTAATCATAATAGCCTTAATAGTTTCTTTAGATAACTATGCAATATTACTAAACTATGAAATTAAAATATGAAATGTTAATAAAATTACATGATATTGCTTATTAAATATTTTGTGCATAATTTTTTCAAATGTCTTATTGATTTATTTTTGTTTTAGGCTAGAAATGCAGAGAAAGCTATGTAAGTGTAATGTTTTTCTTCAAATTCTTTTTATTTAATAATTATATAATTTGATTCATTATTTTAATTATTTTATATTCTTAATTGAATTTGCAAAAGAATACTAATGCATCTAAAAATATAAAACTGTATTTTATAAATATGTAGTTATTTTTGCATTTTTAGAAAGATTCTTTTATAATTATGCATGCATAATAAATTTTTCTTATTTTTTCTCCTTTTGTTTTAATAAATTATTTCTGCTAGATTAAAATGAAAACTTGCAAGCATCGTATTTATTAAATTTAAATGCCTTAAGCATTCAAAATCCAATCATTCATTATTTTTTTGGTGAGGAGAGAATGATATAAAGAATTGTTTCCCTCCTAAATATATACTTTATAAGTTGTTTCAATAAATATTTAAACAGGTAAATTTGCATAGTTACAGACATAGATATTATGCTAAACAGTACAGTTGGTGCAAAGTATTGAAATATTGATAGATTAAATTTAGGTGAAAATGAACTTTACAGTCACAGCTTGCCAAGAGCATAAAATAGCCAAATGTTATCAAATTTGGTAAATTTTTCACAGTTGTCAAATATTTACCAAAAGTAGTTAATTGCCAAATGTTTATTGATATTGGCTAATCACATTAATGGAGCCAATTTGTCAATAGATGATGCTTCAATATTTTGACATTGCTATGACAAATATTAATTATAACTTGCATACATTACATGTTTGTGCATGCTCGTATTTGAATTTTATAAAAGTGTCCAATTTAATTTTATCCAGCAACATCATAGCAACTTTTTGAAATAATTTTTAATATAATGTTTAAAAGATATTTAAACAACTATGCATATACAGTATTTCAAATGCATAAGCAAATTGATCTAAACTAATCACATTCTTGACTTGTGACATTAATTTACAAGAAATGAGTATCTTGAGTTAATTAATGAGATTTATAATTCTGGTTTGTGCCATTTGCTTTTTTACCATTAAATTTATTGCTGAAAAATTTTGGTTATAAAATTCTTAATATAATTTGATGAGTTAAGTTTTTGAAATTTATTCTGTTTGTGTGATAAAAATTAGGTTTACTTTTAATTTATATAGCATAGGTTGCATTATTTGTAGAGAAATATTTTGTAGTAGAAATGGTGGATAGAATAATATGTACATATTTTTCTTATTGTGTAACTTTGAAGTGAAATCATATGAGATTTTTTCATATTCAAATAACTAGCAAAATTCTATTGAAAATTAACTGATTAAGCAAAATGATTTTACTAAACAAATATCTTATTACAAATATTTATTTCCTACTTGCAAACTCCTTATTTTATTTATCTTTAAGCAGAAGTTGATTTTAATTTAAATATGATTTTAATTAAGAGGATAATACATTTGAATTTTTATAATTATGTTATAGAATTTCTACCAATTCATTTCCTTTCTCGTAATATACTCCCTTTAATTTACGTTAAAAATATTTAATCACTTCTTAATATTATAACTGCATTTATGTGTCATAAGGGTTAGAGATTTAAAAGTACTGCCATCTTTTTCCCAATTTGTTATACAATTGCTATCTTTGAGAATGAATCATTTGGTGTCCATTAGATATGCTAACTGAATTCTAATACCTGCATTATTTCCTCAGCTTGGCAGGAAAACAAGCACTAAATGTTGCTAATTTTAATTTGTTCGAAAATTATATACTTAAAAAGGGAAAAAAAGAAAAACAATTGCACTTGTCAGGGTTTATGTTTTGTTAAACTTGTCAATGTAGAAATTGTGGTTACATTGTTGGAAAAAAAGTTAAAACTTTAATCTTGTTCATTATAAATAGTTCATATAAAATATTTTATGATGGCTTTGGCACATATTCCGTATAATTCAGGATACCGAATTCTGAATTTTTTTGGCAGTGAAGAAATAATGCCAAGATGATGTATTGTGACATGCTCGATGATGTAAATACTAAGGTTACCTAAATAGAATTTTCTGCATAATTCTTATAGGTCTCCATATCTATGATGTAATAAAACCAGGTTGTCAGATACATAAAAATATCGCCAAACTCAGAATTTGACATCTTGGATTATACTGCATCTATGCCAATATGCATCTTTTATATATATATATATATATATATATATATATATATATATATATATGTATATATAGCATTTATAAAATATTTTATAATGGATTTTAAATAACTGGTTTTTAAAAATGGGAGATAGGTATTTGGATAAAGTGGTATTAGAAGTCTACTTTTAAATCTGCATTGAATTAAAATAAATAATTGTTTACTATAAAATTAAACATTGTGATTCAGTTTTACAGTATCTAAAAAGGAATTTATTTTTAATTTCTTTAAGATTAAACAAAATAATTTATTTGTGATTATTAAAATGTTTCTTTGACTCTAGTTCACCAGTTATATTTTTTCTCTGTATTCTCAATTTCTTATTTCACATTTGTCTCTTTTTTTTCTTATTCATACTGTAATTCTCTATTCTGTTTTGATTTTGTGTTGCCTAATCAAGTTTTATTAAATGTAAATTCATTAAATTTTGTGATATTTTTTACATTTTTTATTTAAATTTCTTTTGTTTCTTTACATTTGCAGACAAATAAATTTATAGATAAATTTTATTTTAAAAATGGTATTGGTTATGTTGAAATGAATTTGAATTATGAAATGTTTAGTTTTTGTAGGTTATGTATATATATATATATATTTATATATATATATATATATATATATATATATATATATATATATATATTATATATATATATATATATATATATATATATATATATATATATATATATATATATTTATATATATATATATATATATTTATATATATATATATATAAATATATATATATATATATTTATATATATATATATATATATATTTATATATATATATATATATATATATATATATATTTATATATATATATATATATAAATATATATATATATATATATATTTATATATATATATATATATATATATATTATATATATATATATTTATATATATATATATATTTATATATATATATATTTATATATATATATATATATATATATATATATATTATATATATATATATATATAAATATATATATATATATATATATTTATATATTTATATATATATATATATATAAATATATATATATATATATATATTTATATATATATATATATATATATATATTTATATATATATATATTTATATATATATATATATATATATTTATATATATATATATATATATATATATATATATATATATATATATATATATATATATATATATATATATATATAT